>JAJOZX010000194.1:1490000-1537500 GCA_023014485.1 Bathynomus jamesi
AGAGTAGTGGACTGGGATAACTTACTTATGGGTAATGACGCTAATTTGCATTGGGAGGCGTTTAAAGATAGTTTCTTGAATATCGAAATGAAGTTTATTCCTCGTAGGTCCAAGCGCGCTAGAAATCATGGTAGGCCCAAGTGGTGGACTAGGGAAATAGGCGAGTTCATAAACGAGCGTAATAGAGCGTATAGACTTAATAAGCGCAATGGCACGGTAGCTAACGTTAATAGATATATCGAGCTTCGACGTCAGGTTAAAAGATCAGTTAGGAATGCTAAGCGTAATTTAGAGATACTTATAGCTGCGCATAGTAAACATAACCCCAAAAAGTTTTTCGATTACGTGAATAATCGTAAGCCGATAAAAGATAATATAGGCCCTCTCGTGGACGCTAATGGCGCTTTGGCTTCCGACGATCAGGCGATGGCGAGTATTTTTAATAACTTTTTTTTGCGACAGTTTTTACCATAGAAGACGTCAATATAATGTCCCCGATGTGGACGATATCGTTCCATTTAGCAGCAAGACTCTTTTGGATGAAATAACTGTTTACGAGGGTGAGATTGCGCATTATATCGATAGGCTAAAAGTTAGCAAGGCTCCAGGCCTTGACGCGTTTTCTCCTAGAGATCTGAAAGATTTGAAAGACGTTATCGTAGGCCCCTTAACGAAGATTTTTAATCAGTCACTCGAAACGGGGATTATTCCTGAAGACTTCAAATTAGCTAACGTCACGCCCATTTTTTAAAAAGGCGACCACACAGTAGCTAGCAATTATAGGCCCATTAGCTTAACGTCAATTGTCGGTAAGCTTTTGGAATCCGTAGTTAGGGATCGTATCATCGATCAATTAGAAAGTCGCGATTTGATTAATAATCAAGTCAGCATGGGTTCCGACGCCACAGATCTTGTTTAACTAATTTGTTAGAATTTTATAACGAAATAGTGCGCGAATACGATAGGCATAGAGCGGCTGACGTTATTTATTTAGATTTTAAAAAGGTGTTCGATACAGTTCCGCATAGAAGATTAATTGCGAAGGTCAGGTAGCTAACTGGTTAGAGGAATGGCTTCGTGCTAGGAGACAGAGGGTGTTGTTAATGGTAGTGAATCGGGGTGGTTGGATGTAGGTAGCGGTGTCCCACAGGGTTCAGTGTTAGGCCCATTGCTATTCGTAATTTACATTAACGACATAGATGTAGGATTGACTCGTAACGTGTCAAAATTCGCGGACGATACTAAAATAGGCAGTAAGGTTGTTAACGAGGACGATAGAAATAGGCTCCAAGACGATGCAAATAGGATTATGGAGTGGACGGATAAGTGGCAGATGCAATTTAACGTAGATAAATGTAAAGTTTTGCATATAGGTTTTCGTAACAATAATTACACGTACACGATGGATGAGAGAGAGTTAGCGAGCGTTGACGAGGAAGTAGATTTAGGCGTACGCGTATCTAAGGATTTAAAAGTTAGGAACCAGTGCCTGGAGTATTGCGCAAAAGCTAATAGGATGTTAGGCTTCATAGCGCGTAATTTCGAATTTAAATCGAAGATTATAATATTGCCCCTTTACAAGTCCCTAGTCAGGCCTCATTTAGAATATGCCGTTCAGTTTTGGTGCCCGTATTTGCCTGAGGATATTGATAGGTTAGAAAGGGTTCAGCGTCGTGCCACCAAACTAATTCCGTCATTGCGCAACAAGCCTTATGAAGATAGTTTGGAAAGCTCTGCTCTAATCCTGTGTCGCCAAATTTAGTCAATTATTTTCAATTTTTTTTGTATTTTGAAAATTTTGATTTTTGTATCAACAAAATCGGCTACAAGATAAACCACCTACTGAAAAATTATCTGATATTTGATAACAAAAATTAATTAGTATGTCGCCAACGTGAAAAGTTTGGAAAGCTCTGGATTAGTGTGTTAGATTTGCATTCACTCGAAACTAGGAGATTAAGGGGGGGAGCTTATTTAAGTTTTCAAAATCGTTAATAAAATCGATAACGTAAATTTTGACAAACTGTTCACTTTCGATAACAGCAATACTCGTAATAACGGATTTAAGTTGCGTGGCAGACGTTTCATTACTAATATCGCTAAAAACTTCTTTACGTTTAAAGTAATTGATAAATGGAATAATCTTCCCGCGTCAGTCGTGAACTACACCAGCGTTAATATGTTTAAGAACCATTTAGACAGACATTTTAAAAATATTAACGTTGTTTAAAATAAAAAACAATTGGCAACAGGAGCTCTTGGGTGGTGGTCGAGGATGAGTCTGTTGACGATTAATGCCAGCTTGTGACATGCCAGCAATAAGATTATTAAAAAAAAAAAAAAAAGTAGACTAACACGAACGTAGTTCTAGCTCGTAGCGTAAACTAACCCACTTTTTGTTATACTTTAGCTACTTTTTTTTTCTTATCCTCTCCTTACTTACATGTCTATAGTTTGTATGGTATGACAGTGAGTTAAGACTGTGTTTGCATGGTTTGTAAGCGTTCTTATTTTACTTCTTTTCATCTTTCACCCCTTTCCTATTCTCCGACTATTTTTCCGACTTGTCGGCAGTGACTGGTGGATGATGATGGGGAGTCTCTCTCTCTCTCTCTCTCTTTTTCTGAATGAATTTTAACCCACGAATGATAGGTTTTGCAACTTATTTAACCCCTTATTCTCCTCTTTTAACCCCCCTCCTCTTTCCTTTCTCTCGGGCTAACCTTAGAGTGGATCTTAGGGTCTTTGTTAGCCTTAGCTTCTGTAGATCTGTATATATATATATATATATATATATATATAATATATATATATATATATATAAGCACACCGGACAAAAATTAGTCACCCTAATAGCACCGATAGTAGGAAGTTCAAGGTCACACAGAGGGCGCTGATGTAGCATTGGTAAGTGACAAGTAGCGGTGACGTAGCACACAGGATCAGATCTGTTTCGTGAGGTGGTGAAGAACAAAGTGTGTGTGTTGGATATAGTCTGCAAAATGGGTCGTGAGGCAGACGTTACTCAGTGGCAAAAAGGAGCCATCGTGTTTGGCAGAGCCCACGGACACAAAATGTCTGAAGTAGCCCAATTTGTTGGTGTGTCAACGCGTACTGTCCAGCGAATTTACAGAGTGGTGTAGTTCGCAATCAACTGACAATCGACGGCGTAACTGTGGCCGGAAAACAATTCTCGACAATAGGGGCCGCCGCCATGTTTCTCGTCTAGTAACTGCAAATCGTTTTCAAACCAGAGAACAATTGCTCCAAGAAACCAATGAGGTTCTCCAGCGACCAATTTCCGAACGGACATTGCGACGAGAACTGCATGCGATGGACATCTGGAGCAGGGTACCACGGAAGAGGCCGCTGTTAACAGCAAGTCACAAATTGACACGTTATAAATGGGCTCAGAGGCACAAAAATCGGACTGCGGCAGATTGGAAACGTGTAATTTGGTCCGATGAGTCTCGTTTTTTCTCCAATGATGGGAGGCGACGAGTACATCGCAGGTCCAATGAAGCCTTTAATCCTGAATGCGTCGAAGGTGTTGTTCAGGCTGGAAACAGAAAGTGAAGCGCAGGAATAGACACCCACGGACTCTGGCGGAACTTCGGGACCGGCTGATGAACGAGTGGCAGCAAATCGATGTTCAGTACATGCACAGCCTCGTAGAGTCTCTGCCTCGCCGGATTCGTGCGATTATCAAGGCCAGAGGCGCCGTCACACGTTATTAGGTACATTCTGAGAGGGATGACTAATTTTTTGTCCGGTGTGCTTATATATATATATATATAGATATATATATATATATATATATATATATATATTACACCGAGAAAGGGAATGAGAGAGTCGGAAGTAATGAATGGTAACTAGTTTGTATGAAGAGGCTACAGGCTATGACTGATTCGATGTCTTCGAGATGTGAAGCTTGTCTTCGTAAATTATATTATTAGTCATGTTCTGTAATTTACCTGTACTATCTCGTATTCTGTAATTTACCTGTACTATCTCGTATTCTGTAATTTACCTGTACTATCTCGTATTCTGTAATTTACCTGTACTATCTCGTATTCTGTAATTTACCTGTACTATCTCGTATTCTGTAATTTACCTGTACTATCTCGTATTCTGTAATTTACCTGTACTATCTCGTATTCTGTAATTTACCTGTACTATCTCGTATTCTGTAATTTACCTGTACTATCTCGTATTCTGTAATTTACCTGTACTATCTCGTATTCTGTAATTTACCTGTACTATCTCGTATTCTGTAATTTACCTGTACTATCTCGTATTCTGTAATTTACCTGTACTATCTCGTATTCTGTAATTTACCTGTACTATCTCGTATTCTGTAATTTACCTGTACTATCTCGTATTCTGTAATTTACCTGTACTATCTCGTATTCTGTAATTTACCTGTACTATCTCGTATTCTGTAATTTACCTGTACTATCTCGTATTCTGTAATTTACCTGTACTATCTCGTATTCTGTAATTTATGTACTGCACTGGAAATAGAGTGATATCTGCATTTTGTCCTCTTCTGAGTTCAAAATTGTTTGCCAACTCAGATTTATGATTGGTAATATATAGTGCGCGCGCGCGCAAAGGGAAAAATCCAGATTTGAGAAAGAATGTCACTTGTATTCGCGATAAAGTGGCACAATGAAAATGGCTAGTATTTTCTAACTTACCTAAACTTAACCTAACATTAGCCTAGCATTAGTTAGTTTGCTCGCCTGCCCTGGACCAAAGTGGGAAAACCGTGGATGAGATTGAGAATGGCACGAAATGAGAAGAGATCAATTTCAGAATTGCTTCCTTTGATATTTTCACTCTCGGACGCGCAGTGAAATTGGAATCACACCGAGTGGATGATACCTTTGCCAATTGGAATGGACAGTACACCAAAAGTCCTGTAGGTTTGTTGACCACTTTTGAGATGTCATTTATTCGTCGTCTCTGCGAGTTGTTGTGGGGTTTAAATCAGGATTTTGCGAATAAAGCGATTCTGTCTCGCGGCAGTTATTTTTGGCCGACCATATCCGCTACGAGTTGTCACACCGCACTTTTCCCACACCCGCGGTGTAGAGTTCTTTGAGCTCCATCGCTATTTCCCTATGGCTGTTCACACGTTCATGAAGAGTAAATGTTTGGAATCTGAATCCAAGTTTGAAAGCTCCGTTTACTTCCTGGTGCTTCGTATAAGCATTTAAATAAGACAACAGGAGCAATGAATAATAATATATGGAGATGTACGAATCCAACCAAATTTATCGTTATACAAAAGATACTTGACCAGTCTGCTCCATACCGCATTAGTGTTAATAGAACTCTAACTATTTCTGTGAAGCACGAAAGGCCTTCGTTCAAAGGTTATCGTTCGTTTTCATATACTCTAATTAAACTGTCTTTCGTACTCGGCTGGTTTGTTCCATCTCCCTCGACTACGTACTGCGAGTTTCTACGCATCAAATATGAAACTGGACTCGGATTTATATAACACGCTGTCTGATATGAACATCATTTCAGTTATTCAGTAAATTCCCAAATGAGTGCTCATCAGAGTTGGTGCATGAACTATTCTATCCCAATTCGGAAATATTTTTTTGAAATGAAAGTATAAAAAAAATGGGTTTTATCCTAACAAAGGATCTGAAAATTGTGTTCAATCATTTTAGTTTCGGCGGAGCAGTTTTCTACGGTTTTGTACTGTAATACATGTTGAATTAAGCACGAGACAACTGAACAAAATCCGCGATCATCGTATTGAATACGTGCTAATGATCTTCAAATTATTGTGTCAGTTTCTCCCAATTGCGGCGATTTTTTCTCTAGGTAGACACGGCCAATAGACGCAACAGCGAGCTCACGTCAAAGTTGACAATGTTCCTTTTCCATAAAGAACAATCGCCTCAGCGTGCCGTTGCCCAAAATTAACTGCAAAAGCGATACAAAACACCATTTCAGTCGAGCGTTTCGTAGCTGTGACACTTTCGTAGTCGAAGGAAGCGTGGGAGACCAGAGAAACTCACCGAGTGAGATTTTCGATGAGATCATCGAGAAACATCGATACAAATTAGGAATGAATTAGAAGAAAAGCATGGAATCTATGTCTCGGCAAGCGGAATAAGGAGGTCTATGACCAAAAAATGAGCTAAACGGGCGCATTGCATGACGCAAATCAGCAATAAAAAAAAGCACGGACCTGAATAGGGTGTGGGCTGGGGGCGGGGATGGGGCCAAAATCGAGAAATGATGCAGTTCTTGTTGTGAAGATTGAACAAACTTTAATCGCTATAGCAATGACGGTCGAGTCTTTATCCATTATCGCACGCGAGAAGAGGACCTATACCATTTCGTCGACAAGACTAAACCATGGAGATACGAAAAAACTAAATTAACCTAATGTAACCTAACTTAATCAAATCTAATAACATATCGATAAAATATCGAGCCGATCAGACGACGTAAGGCCGGAGAAGAGTTCCATCTATACTGTACTGTAAAGACAGTAAAGGAGTATGGGGGTCAGTAATGATTTAGGAATCATTTTCAGCCGCATGTCCAGGGCTGGTACACATCCAAAGCGCTATAGATCATTTCCAGTATGTGAAGATACCTGAAGAAACAAAAATGCTAGCTGCCCAACAAATATTTCAGGATTATTGATTCTCAGTAGGACAACAATAAAAAAAACCCACATATTAACGTTCCTGAGTTTGTGCCCTGACTATTTCAGTCTCCAACCCGTCTCCTTCAGGCCAAAAAGAGTGGGTGGATATTCTCTCGAAAGATTAATATCTGTGTGTGGTGTGTGTGTGTGTGTGTGTGTGTGTGTGTGTTTTAGTCGAAACAAAGAAAATAAGAAAAAATATAACGATAATGTATAAAATTAAATTGTACTTTTGTGTATGGTCAATTCTTTGCCAATGACTGCCAAGAATCAAACGGGTAACGGGCTAACGGCGTACCGATGTCAAATCGATGGATATCTTGATCTCTAACTTTTCTCCTCACCGCGCGCATGAACGTAAATTCTACAGACACGTACATACGCACCTAAATACGAGGCATACGGTCAACACGCGCTCATTATTTATTGCACGGTACATACAATGAGACACATTATATACAGGTATATATATATACACACACATTTTTTCTTAAGTAAACGAAGTAGAGCTGGCTAAACAATGCGGTTCTTACGAGGTCAATATTTGGAATTTGGCCGCTTTGTTTGATACCGAACTGAATACACAATGAGGCACTATTTTCTCTCGTAGTGTGTGTGTGTGTGTGTGTGTGTGTTTCCTGTCATGAAACTGTTTACTTTTTAACTATTCTAGCAGAAAACAGGATAGAAAAGCATAGAATCCTTTCCCCACCCTCCGCTCCCTGCCCGGCAGAGGCGGGTACGGAAAAAGGTTGAAAAAAATACCATGACCCTGGAAAAATAACCAAGAAAATTTCATGGGAATTAATATATTTTTGCCCATCGCACATCAACCACTCGGTATCGTCACAAAAACCTCGAACACACGGAAACAAGAATTAAGAACAGAAATCAGGTTTCCCACACCATGCCCTGATCCGTCACGCTGTAGTAATTCTTAATTAAGAATATTAATTTATGTTTAATTAAATAAGATAATGTTTAATGTAAATCATTTACTAATAATTATGAAATTACGAAAAAGTATGTTTGTTAGATTTAAATTGTTTAAAATGGGTAGAGTTGGTAGTCCTGGACAGAGGAACACAATGAGTGGGCTACCCATAAGGGAGTCAGTCTTGAGGCAGGCGCGTTACGCGTAAGGTTGACGAAGTGTAACGTAGAATTAATTAGTTGTGTCCCCCCCTCTCCGACCTAAATTATTATAATAGAAATTTCATACTCGCATACCCCTAACTTAACTAAACCATTTTCGAATCAATAAAACGTTCACAAGTGTTAAAAAGAGTATTAATATACCCCCCTTCCCCCTTTGTTTTGTAACGGTTTTCAGAGTCAGGTCTAGGCGCGGCTACCGGAAACTTTATACGATACGGCAAAAAGAGTGTAGAGAAACAAAGTGATAAATGAAATAAAGAGCCGATAGAGAATAAATAGAGAATAGTAAAGTAGAAAGAACGTAAATAATGAAGAAAGTAAATAATAAACGTATTCACTACATCTGGTGGCGAGCGGTGGTCTTACATCATATTTTGTGAGGCTTACCCACGTGCTAGTATTTCGATTAAAATTCTTCAAACCCGGTATATTAGCCAATAGCGTTAATGAATATTTTATTTCGATTATTAAAATATCTAAATGCAAAGTTGATCCCGTTTGCAGGCAAATTTCGATTTTCATTCCTTAAAATTTCATTGTAAATATAAATTCAAGATGGCGCATCGCCTTCGCATCCTGATAGCGTCCCTGACAAACTTCGCGCCTAAAAATTTAATTTTTTTTTTTTCTTTCTTTCGTGAGAGTTCGTTGGATTCTGAAATGTTCGTTTGTTCATTCTGAAATGTTCGTTGTTCCATCGTTCCGTTACTTTTCGCAGTCTAGTGACTCAAAATTTTTTTAGTCGTAGAGTCGGTAGAAAATTGTCCGACTCAATATTGCGAGTCATTATTACGTTAAATTTCGTTCATTTGGTTGGAGAGGGCATAGTTTTGAAAATTATCGTGCTGCCTGAAGACTCAATTTTTTTTTTTTTCGTCTCTTCCACTGTATGCCTGTTTCAGCTTACCTTTTTACTTTTTGTTTAAACTTTTGGAATTAGAAAGTGATAATAATAAAATAATGATTAATAATAAAATTTGTACGTAAGTAAATGTTAGTTTAAATACAGTATGATACACATTTTATATGGTCCTTTCAAAATGTTTTAGCGAAAATTTGTACCGATTCAAAAACATTTTTCATGAACATGAAAATTTTCTGGGTTTCATTAGCAGATTTTTTTATATTTCGATTGCCTGTATATATAATAATAGGATTATTTTGTTTATATAGATTTACGGGCTTTTTGCTTCGCTCGCTTCGCGCTATATAGGTTAAGTTACAGTTAATTGACAGTCGAAAGGTAATCTTAAACATATTAAATTTGTCAGATTATAAGTCGCCGTATAGGATTGTGTTAAATTTCAAAATAAGCAGAATTCGTTTAACTGAAATAGAGAAATTGTGTTGTGAAATTTTCTATAAGTTTTTTTTTTATTTTTTATATACTCATTAATTATATACTTACTTATTAACTTATACGTATTATTAGTTATATATATAATTATATATTTTATACTCATAAACTTTGGTAGGTAAGCTGATTATCTATTTTTTTTCCTCTCTGTTCCTTTCGTTCATTTCACGACAATTCCGACATATTTGGTAAAATGGCTATTGTATTGTACTGAGATTTCTTGTAGGCCTATCGTAAAATATTGTTCGGAGATTAACCGTTACTACGGTATGTCTATTGAGTAGTAAATTCTTAGTTATTTAACAAAATTTTAATTGGTTTAACATAAATAATATAGGATTTTTCTTTAATAAGCACAAATGTTATGCATAAAATTCTAAATTGTTCTTTCCGCGCATAACATTGAATTTATTAATTATAGGCTAAAAGTGCGCAGTAAATTTTATTTTTATTTTGGGAATGTGAGTTACGGTACATTTTACTAAATCTGGATATTATAATTTTTTTTGAATTACAGAAATTTGTGTAGGAAATTCTTTTCATATATTTTCTTTACGTTTTATAAATTCATTCAATAATCAATTTTATTTGTATAGGTAGGCCGATTTTTATTTTTTTTCCAGTTCAATGACAATGGTAAAATTTTTAGTTCAATTTAGATTGTATTCTAAAAAGGATGTTTTAATTTGATATTTTAATTTGGGTATTAGAAATGAAAAATGTCTTTTTTTTTAGTTCGAGCGTTTGCATGGAAAATATTACGAAAATGTTAGGATATAATGCAAGTTCATTCGGTTAGGGATATTTGTATAGAGGTTCGCTTACAAACAAAGCGACCGCTCTTAATTATGCAATGTGTTGTTTTTGTTTACAGTGGATGCGTGTATTTTGAGTGCATATGATCTATTCTTATTTAGTATAACTATGCAAATTTGTAGTTTCACTTGGAAACGATAAATTACTGAGATTTTTGTGATTTGCAAACCATACTGGGGTTTCTGTTGAAGGAGAGAGTTGTATCTCAGATGTAATTTGCGAGTTCAATTCGTATGAAATTTGACGTTTCAAGTTGGAATTACTGTATTAAATGATTTTTGGTAGTAATATTTAAATTTTTTTTACTTTTTAATAACTGTTTAGAAAATTATTATTGTTTAAACCTTCAGTCGGAGTTAACTAATGCATTTGAAACATTGACTCAAGTGTACACTCGGAAATGGAGCCTTCTAGATAGCCAGTAACGTTTTTGTGGCGTCTTTGTGTGCTCCTCCTCAAAGCAAGAGGGTTCATGATTGTCAGAGAATGGATGACATGAAGTTTCTGGGGTTCATTTTTGTCTTTTGTATTTAGAGGTATTGAGGTGATTTCTGACGATAGTTTGAACAATAATATTCTTAAATTATACTAACAGTTACTATGTATGGGCGCTTTTATATTTATACTGTACAATTTTGTTTAGCGTTTTATGACTTTTTTATCTTCTCTGCTGTAACTGCCATAAGTGACCTTATTGGTAGCTAGATTTGATTAAATTTTTGCGAAATTTTGAGATGTGTAATTTTTTTTTTCCGTGAATTTGGCCAGAGCAAATGTGTAGTTAGTATTTCGAAGTGAACTGTCGAGAAAATTCGATAAATTAAATATGAAATGATAAGCAGTACAGAAACACGTTTCGAATAAACTTTTTTTTTCAAAATTTCAAAGGCTCAGTTTGGGGTCAACCAAGTTGAATCCGAGTTCCATCAAGTGAGTTTAGTCGACCGGATAGGTGATCGATCACCAATGAGAGAGAGAGAAGAGAAACCCAGACTGCGCAGGGACTTGGCGCAGGATGGTTTCGGAAGAGAAGAGAGAACCGAATGCGCATGCAGTTGGCGCAGGACAGTTTCGGAAGAGAAGAGAAATTTACGTGTGCAGGGTCTTGGCACACGAAAGTTTCGATCGAAGATGGTCTACTGGTATTTTTCGGGCAGTAGCTGGTCACGCTGCTCGAATGCTTCGCTAAATATGTGTCGCAGCACGCGGTAGACAAGCCACGCGAGCTTGAACGGGTGCCTACGACTGTACTGTCCATACAGACATACAGTAGGTTCGTTGGGAAACGGCCTACGGCGGAGTCATCGTTTGATTGTTGCCAGTAGAAGAGTCTTTCAGCTGGACGTAGGAAGAGCAGCGTTCACCGACAAAAGTGGAGATGAGACAAGGCGAGTTTCTTCATCGACTTCTAGAATTGCAAATTCCGTCCAATTCCAGCGCGTGGTCCCGCTTTCAGATATCTCCCCCCCTGATCCTTTTAGAATTGGACGTCTCTTGTTTTTTTTTTCGCCATTGGAGAGAGAGCGGAACCATTATAGCGTGCTGCCCTGTTGCATGTTGATTGATGCAATCCCTTGCATTCTAGCGAAGTGAGCAGGAGAGCTGCGATTGAAAATTGAAATCCGTTGTCAGCGTGCGGAGTGTCATCTAAACAACGTCCAGCAAATAATGTACTGATTATTATGAATTGTTGTGTTTTTCGTGAAAAGTATGTGCGCTCTTGGTCAGTATTTTATGTAAACTTTTTCTTATTTTTTTCTATGTTGCCCTGATAGTAACTGTATAACTATACAAATAACTGTTTCAAATGTAAAGCGATCGTTGATGAGAATCGCGGGAATAGATTGTGAACTTGAGATTTGTGTAGCCACTGTAAGAAAATTTTCTGTTATTTTTTTTGGCATGTATAGATTAGTTACAGGTTGTAATTTAATTATTAGAGTGAAATGTTATTTTATGCAAATGTGAAAATTATAAAGTTTTCGGTTTTTATAATATGATACAAAATGTGTGGAATTTGTCATCTATTATTTCTTGTCTATCTCAAACTTGAATTGTTAAAGAAAAAAAAAAAAAAAAAAATTGCAAAATATATAAATTTGTTGAATAAATTTATTAACATTGTTAAACGATATTAATAAGTTTTACTAATGGAAAAACTTATTTTCAAGGGGGTGATGCGAGTGTAGTAATGCTTAGTTAAGAATATTAATTTCTGTTTAATTAAATAAGATAATGTTTAATGTAAATCATTTACTAATTATGAAATTACGAAAAAGTATGTTTGTTAGATTTAAATTGTTTAAAATGGGTAGAGTTGGTAGTCCTGACAGGGAACACAAGAGCGGCTACCCATAAGGGAGTCAGTCTTGAGGCAGGCGCGTTACGCGTAAGTTGACGAAATGTAACGTAGAATTAATTAGTTGTGTGTGTCCCTCTCCGACCTAAATTATTATAATAGAAATTTCATACTCGCATACCCCTAACTTAACTAAACCATTTTCGGAATCAATAAAACGTTCACAAGTGTTAAAAAGAGTATTAATTACCCCCTTCCCCCTTTGTTTTGTAACGGTCTTTCAGAGTCAGGTCTGGCGCGCTACCAAATTTATACGATACGGCAAAAAGAGTGTAGAGAAACAAAGTGATAAATGAAAGAAAGAGCCGATAGAGAATAAATAGAGAAATAGTAAAGTAGAAAGAAGCGTAAATAATGAAGGAAGTAAAATAATAAAACGTATTCACTGCAACGCGCATTCAGCCAACCAAGAGAAAAAGAAATTGTGTCGGGTAATCGGACGCAATATATGATAAATCTTCAGTGCGGTGACTTTGGCAGGCTACGGAGAGATGACGCAACGACGAAATGATGACTTCTCGTACATAATAAATAAAAAATCCCTTAAAAAATACATGGCGTAGATTAGATTAGTAGTTTAGTATTCATGCTAGCCTTTATTTTCCGCTATCAACTAATGCGTAACCGGGTACGAGAGATAAGCGTACGCATCGTGTGAATAAATTCTGAATCTTTTCTTTTCATTATACTTTTTCCTACTTTCCTATAAATATTCTTTCGCCACTATCTTTTGTCAGCGGGGCTGGCGGAGGAGCGAGAGAGCCTTGTCCGTTATATACTTTACTATTACTACTATTCCTTTGTGAAAGTTTTACGTGTCTATAAGTTTGTAAGTCTATAAGCCGCGTGTGAAAACTTTACGCGTCTAAGTTTTCAGTGTTCCATTTTTTCATCGCTATTTCTAGCTTTTTAACTTCCTTCTTGGGCTACCGTAGGGTGGATCTTAAGGTTTTTTTTTTTTCAGCTTGTAACCCCGTAACTCTCCGTACTCGTGGCTTACGAAGAATGAAAGTATTTCGTGGGTGATCACCCGTTGTTGCTACGGCGAATTCAAGCGTCTCCCACTTAGATGTGGTGTTTATGAGGAAAGTGATCAAAAAACGAGTTGCTCGATGGCTGATCATGTTATGTGGGAAACAATATATATATATATATATATACACATATATATATATATATATGAGAGAGAGAGAGAGAGAGAAGAGAGAGAGAGAGATGAATGGAACGTCTGGTGCTAAAATAAAAATAGTGAAAGTGAATGAATTGAAACGGGTGTTAAACAAATGGGGGAAGGAAGGTGCTTGTTGTGGGGGGGTTTGGAAAGGGACCTCAAATCTTCGGAAGAGGAAGTTCAACACAATAATAATAATAATAATAATAATAATAAATAATAATAATAATAATAATAATGCGGCGCGCAGCAAAACCCAGCTGTTCATCCTTCCACACAATAATGAAAGTTGTTGGTAGATAAGTGGGTACCCTGGATAGCCTAGTGGTTAAGACGCTGGGCTGCTGGTAGGGCGTGGTTCGGATTCCACGTTAAACTGTAGGTCTAAGGTAGAGTGACAAGCTTGACCTTCGTCAGAATGAACAATTCGGTCGGAAGCAAACCAAAAGTATAATCATAATGAAACAACTTTACAAAGAAAGCATTGCTGACTACTAATCCACCGGCTCCGGGTTCGATTCACCGCGAGGGCAGGCAGCGCTCAGTTCACCCAAATGATCTACTCTCTCTCAAAAAAAAAAAAAAAAAAAAAAAGTAGATAAATGGGTACCCTGGTAGTTAAGACGCCGGGGTGCTTATCGGGAGGTCATGAGACCGAGTTCGGACGAGAACTTGGTAATTTCTGACTTCCGTCGTAGGTCGTGGTTCGGATTTCACGTAGGTCTACGGTAAAATACCGTTATACAAGGTGTCCATAAATGTTTACCCTGAAAACAGGATGCTCTCATGTTTTAATGAGAAATCTTACATCCGTTTTCTTTTTACATGTGATCTCGTACACGCATAGAGTTTCTGTGATGGTGTGTTTCGTCTACCGCATTCGCCGCTAGGAGTGTTGTAGTAGCTGTTCAGTTAAGATGGCGTCTGTGACAGAGAAGGCATAATGTGTTGTGTGGCTTGCAGAAACAAAATCTCCTGTCAGTGTCCAGCGAAGGTTCAGAACAAAGTATGGAAAGAATCCACCTGATGTGAAGTTAATTAAGTCGTGGATGAAAAAATTCTTGGAAACTGGAAACGTGGAAAAGGGAAAGAGCAGTGGTAGACCATTAGTTTCCGATGGGACGGTGGAAAACATTCAAGCTGCTTTCACACGGTCACCAAGGAAATCGGTGAGACAAGCTTCATGCCAACTAAAGATACCGAAGTCTACGGTGCGCAAGATGTTACATAAACGTTTGAAGTTACACGCCTACAAGGTACAAATTGTTCAAGAACTGAAGCCTGATGACCGTCTAAAACGTGAACAATTCGCTATTAACATTTTGAACAGCATTGACGAGGATAATGACTTCTTGTTACGTGTCTGCTTTTCAGACGAGGCTACGTTTCATCTTAGTGGTAGAGTCAACAGACACAATGTGCGTATTTGGGGATCGGAAAAACCACGTGCCGTAAGGGAGCATATTCGGGGCAGTCCGAAGATCAATGTCTGGTGTGGACTAATGCATGACCAGATAATTGGTCCTTTCTTCTTCGCTGAGAACACTGTTTCCGCAACTGTGTACCTGGATATGCTCACCAATTACGTCATCCCCCAGCTGCAGGACAGGAAGCCAACTGTCATCTTCCAACAAGATGGGGCACCCCGTCATTGGGCGAATGTTGTTCGTGAAACTCTCGACGCAACATTTCCAAATCGATGGATTGGCAGGGACGGGCCGATCCGATGGCCCCCAAAGATCACCAGACATTACCCAGCTGGATTTCTTTCTCTGGGGTCATGTTAAAGATTTGGTTTATGCAACAGTTGTTCCAGATATCAGGACATTGCGAGAACGCATTACGGATGCAATTGCAACAGTTAACCCACAAATGTTGGAAAATGTGTGGCCTGAGTGTGAATACCGTTTAGACATTTTACGTGCCACTAGGGGTGCACATGTGGAAGCTTATTAAGTTCATTAACTTTCAAAACTTTGTATGTTTATCTACTTATGATTAAAACTGTGTTTGAATACGAGTGTTTATTTAAAAGTTATAGCATGCTTTAATCATGGTAATCATTTATGGACACCCTGTATATATAAAATATATTTATATTATATTATATAAAATGATGAAAATAACCAAGGAGGAAAAAGGAAACACAGAATGGTGCTCAAGCTCTTTCGTCTAATGACATTCTCAGGAACACTCATTAGCGAAAGCGCTTGAGCACCATTCTGTGTTTCCTTTGTGGTTATTTTCATCAAATATTATTCACGTGTTACTTTCGTGAAATAATTTTAATATATATATAACCTTTGGTTATATACATCAGGTTATCCCATATGTAATGTCGTTTTTTACGATAGATTAAGTTTAAACTAGTCCTACTCGGTTTAAGCATAAATTTTCCGAAGGTTATATCTAAGAGGAGATCTGTCGTGTTTCGCTACATACTTTACAGACCTTGACCAGTGAAGACGTGTGTTTTGCTTTATATGCTTTACGAGTTCAAAAAAAGGGAATAGCGCTACTGAAGCAACGCGAAACATTCAGGAAGTTTATGGCAACGATATTCTGCATGTGAGGAAATGTCAAAGATGGTTTCAAAAGTTCAGGAATGGTGACTGCTGTTTGACAGATGCAGCACGCTCTGGACGCCCTGCTGAGTTTGACGATGACCTGCTGTTAGCCGCACTTGAAGAAGACTGTTCAACAACTGTCGAAGAATTGGCCCAGAAACTCAATTCATCCCCGTCCACCATCGACATTTGCAACAACTCGGGAAAGTGCCTAAGTTAGGAAAATGGGTGCCACATGAATTGTCGGTCGACAATCTGAGGGTGTGGGTAAACATTAGCACAGCTCTTCATTCCCGTGAACTCCAAGATCCGTTTTTGCACCGTTTAGTGACTGGTGATGAAAAGTGGATACTGTACTAGAATGTTAAGCGCCATCGACAGTGGGTTTGTGCCGGAGAACCAGCGACACCCCAGCCAAAACCAAATCTTCACCCTCGGAAGGTGTTGCTTAGTGTTTGGTGGGATAAAGGTGGTGTAATACACTTTGAAACCTTACCACACAACCAAACAATCACCGCTCAAGTCTACTGTCAACAACTGGATCGATTGAACACTGCACTAAACGAAGAGACCTTCTTTGGTTAATCGGAAAGGAATCGTGTTCCACCACGACAACGCACGTCCTCATACTGCTCGGATCACTTCGGCAAAAATTGAGGAGCTTGGGTGGGAAAAACTTCCACATCCTCCAGACCTTGCGCCTTCAGATTATCATCTCTTCAGGAGTCTGCAATTTAACTATCTTGACGAGAAACAGTATACAGTACTTCTTTAGATGACCTGCACACCAGTCTTTGTACGTTTTTTGCCTCAAAACCGCCTGAATTTTACAAACATGGCATTGAAAAACTTGTCGGACGTTGGCAGAGTGTCATTGATTCCGATGGAAAATATACTAGATTAAAAAGTTTATTGAGTTTTTTTTTGTCCTTCAAATTCCGATCTAAAAAACGACATTACTTATGGGATGACCCGATATATATACACTGTATATATAACAAGATCTATTACAGTTCAACCAAAACATTTGTACGTTAATAAACTCAGAACTTAATTATTTGCATCATGAGACAATTTAATTTTGAAAACTAAATTCTGCAGTGTCCGTGGTAAGGAAATGTAAATATAACCTACATGTTAATTCGTTCATGTCGAGTTCTCAACGATTTAATCCCTTCGCGAACGACGCAATCGCGGTAGAAGATTTCATTGCGCATAATTCTATCAAATGTAGCGACGATTTTTCAAGCAGTTCAAAAGTTAACTCGGGATGATAAATAGCCATCATGTCAGGTAAGACTGAAACTTGATAATTAAATAGCAACCGCAGATCGTGCGTGTGCGTGCGTGTGTGCGTGTGTAGCAAGTCCTCGTTCATTCGACTTAATGCTGGAGTTGGAAAGTTGGAATATAGGGGACTCCGCCATAAGCTATCATGAATTTATCAATTTATTATGAAAACTAACATTTTGTATAAAGTTACCTGAAATTTTTATTCTACACCCTCTATTATTATTACAATAAAGAAACTAACAAAGAAAAAAAAAAAAAAAATATATATATATATATGATGAATAAACCCACGAAGGAAAGGAAACACAAAATGGTGCTCAAGCGCTTTCGTCTAATGACATCCTCAGGATTTTGTGTTTCCTTTCCTTCGTGGGTTTATTCATCATAAATATTTTTCACGTGTTACCTTCGTGAAATAATTTTCATATATATATATATATATATATATATATATATATATATATATATATAAATAAATAAATAAATAAATAAATAAAATAAAAAATAAGTGAGGTCGGGAAGATTTAGTTCAGTAACTATTTAGGCATGGTTGATGGATCCCAATAATGACTTATGTCGTTCTCTCTATAGTCGACCGACCAATTGCAGAACGTCAGCTGACTGAATGAAACATTTCTTCATAAAACATTCTCGAAAATTATGAGTGAAATATCTCGAAAAGTTTCAAAATTTAACATTTATTTTATTGTTCCCATAATGAACGCAATAGCTATTACTCTTTCTTCTCACTAATGCACAAACTGCGCTCTAAAAGTAACTTGTACACATCTTATCCGAAGTTTAAAATAAATAAAAATATACAAATAAAATAATTCTGTAGACGTTATAAAAATATTTTCTGGGGTGAAAATATCGTAAGGATTATCTGTTATTTTTATTAACTTCATTATATTCATCAGTTCAGAACGTCTTACTCTGAAAAACTCGTGTATTCACCTGAATCTTTAGCTTATATATATATATATATTTTTTTAATTGGGGTTGTTTAACCTCCTTCGCAACATCTAAGGTCATATGACGGAGGGGACCTACGGCTTTACGTGGGATCCGAACCACGGGTCGCTACATATATATATATATATATATATATATATATATATAGTGGCTTATTATTAACCCTGCATGGACGACCGGTACAAATTGGTAACGTTTAAAGTACACGCATTCAAAACTCAACCCTACAAGAAATTCCCTTGTTAAAGGGTTAAAACAGACAAATTTTTTCTTTTATGAATAAACATAAGTGTCAAAATCACCACCAAAATATCACCTCAATCATGTAACGAGTGAAATTCAAGCGAGTTTGGAGGTAAGGTGTGAATCATATCCCATCATTTTGATCGATTACATGACGTTTAAATAAATGTTTTCTACTCTGAAATGTCTCATTACAATTAATTGTAATATTGCGTGATTGTTACAATACTTTGTTTCAAGAAAAATTATAGAATTTACACTAGACACTATTTACAAAATTAAAATTTACACTTTTTATTTTCTCCCTCTCGATGTGTGTGTGTGTGTGTGTGTGTGTGTGTAAAAGCCCAAGATGGTCGAATGTGTGTGTGTGTGTGTGTGTGTGTGTGTGTGTGTGTAAAAGCCCAAGATGGTCGAATGTGTGTGTGTGTAAAAGCCCAAGATGGTCGAATGTGTGTGTAAATTTTCGTCCATGGCCATTTTTTACCCAGTAGGTCCAACAAATTATACATTTTCAATTTTTTAATCACTTTCGCTTGTGTTAACGGACAGGGGATTCTATGAGAAAGCTTAGAGAAAGCTTTCTTTTTTAACCGTAAATAATGGTTATTTTTTAGAATTTCATCCGCGTTTGGATTTTACTTAAAAAAAATATTTGGTGTGTAAAAGCTTGAGGTAGCATAAAGGAGTTACTTGACTAGTGTGTTTGAATTAAAATCCTAACGCGGATGAAATTCGAAAAAACAATCATTGCATAGAGTAAAATGCACTTTCTCTAGACGTCTTAACCCTTAACTACTATCATTATTTCCCCATGATAAAATAAACAAATGTACTCCGGGTCAGAATTGACCCAACGATAGTAGCTGAGGGTTAATTCCCCTTTCTACCTTAACGTAAGTGATTAAAAATTTGAAAATATAACAAATATGACCAGTAGGAGTTACTGGGTAAAAAGTGAACACGGATGAAAACTAACGCAAAAGTTAGAGCAAACCAGTGCTTAATTTGTGACGGAACGCTCCGGAGCGCCGTTCCGGTACTTTTATTTTAAAACCTAATTAAAAAAAGAGTTTATTTTAATAAAAAAGTCAGCAACGTAATTTCGTAATTTAAAATCCAACGAAATACACAGTAGAAAGCGAAAACTAGTCGATCAAGCAGAAAGAAGTTTGGTGTGTGTGGAAATTAATGTGATTATTCTATCAACTTCCTATATATAGCAATAGCATGTAAGTAAAGCAATTTTATTTTGTTTCAAATACATATAATATTTTGTTTCACTTAGATGAAATAACATTTCACTTAGATGTTGCAATCACAGTCTAACTTTTTCTTTAAAATAATACTGTATTTGAAGAACTTTCATTTGCATGTTGTGCAGTTTTCGCAGAAAAAGCGCTTAAAATGCGTTGGTTTACTGGGCGCCGCCCCGGACACCGCTGGGAGAGCTTACAGCGTTCCCCCAGACCCCCTAACTGTGAGGGCTTCACCTGCGTTCCACTTCTTTTTCATTTACAAATTAAGCACTGGAGCAAACTGAGCATTTATGACTGACTGACTGACTGACTGACACACACACAACACACACACACATACATACATACATACATACATACATATATATATATATATATATATACAGGGTGTCCCATAAGTCTGGCATTATAGGAAAAATAATAAAAAAGGCAAAACAAAAGCTTTTATTTAAAGAACGTGCTCAATATGTCCACCATTGTTTTCAATACACAAATTCAGACGTGATACCCAGTCAGCAAGCACATGGTGAATGATGTCAGGAGTAATGGTGTTACATGCCCCAATAATGCGCTGCCGCAAATGTTCAACACTCCTAATTTTCTCTGCGTATACCAGCGCTTTCAAGTGGCCCCCGAGATAAAAATCTAGTGGCGTGAGATCCGGGCTTCTAGCTGGCCATTCCACAGGCCCTCGACGTCCTATCCAATGACCGGAATTGTTGGTACAGGTATTCCCTTACTTGGGTGCTGTAATGTCGTCTGTCAACATGATGGTGCTCCTTGTCACTATGCCAAAATTGTTCAGGATTATCTAAATGGACGTTTTCCAAATCGCTGGATCGGACGCGGAAGCAACAGACCATGGCCAGCGAGATCACCAGATTTAACCCCTTTAGATTTCTTTGCATGGGGCTTTATCAAATCGCACGTCTATCAGACGAAGATTACGAGTCTTGAAAACTTACGTACACGTATACGAACTGCTGCAGATAACACAACCCCGCAAATGCTCCAGAATGTGTTTAGAAATGCTGCAGAACGATTTGAGCTGTGCAGGGATACTGATGGGCGTCACGTCGAATCCTACTCTTAATTATTTAATAAATGTTACCACTTTATCATTTTATGATTGAATTCAATATAATTTCCAAGTGCTTCACAAAAATAGATCCTGACTTTATGTACACCCGTATATATATATATATATATATATATATATATATATATATATATATATATATTGCTCGATCGTGTACAAAATAATTCGCAATAATAACTACATTTGGCTTTAAAATGGCTTCACACTTTTATTTCAATATATAGAAATAATAGTGTGAAGCTAATTTTGAAGTCGACTTGTACATAAGAAACGTGAAAAATCAACAACAGTTATTTAAGGCCATTTCAAATGTATAATTTATTACCTGCTAATTTACGAAGTTAAAATAGTATCCCTTCAAAAGATGCGCGTAAAATCACGATACTCGAAAACCTTAAACTAATGGAAACATTACCTCCCTCTTGGGTCAATAGTTAAAAACGATTATTGGTGCAATTTTTGAAAGCTTTCATTGTTTTGGGGGATTTTGTGGTAATGTCGCTTTTCATAAGAGAAACCATTTAAAATTTCAGAACAGAATCAATCATAGATGTCTGACTATCACTGGGAATATATTATGATTAAAAAAAATTCCCCAATTTTTTTCAAAATGGTGTCGATATATATTTCATCATATTTTTATCGTTTACGAGCTTGTAAAAATTGTGTTTGTAAAGGAAGGTTACGGATAGTATGGGTTAATTTGTTGAAATTAGGCTGGATTATGCCCGGTTAGGTTACATCATTGTGTTTTTCAGCGTCTTTGTTTGTGCAAGTTCAAACAGTTTCATTGAAAATTGCATTCATGAGAAATTTCTCGACGTCTCGAGAATTTAGTTCTCGGTCAAAATGTCTTTCAAAAGGTTCCGGGATACGTTGTGGCCAGTGGAGTAACACCATTTTCAGTCGATCAGCGAAGTTATGCTATATTGGGTTTGGGAAGTAGTTGGATGGGAGACCGTCCTCCGCGTCCAGATTACGAAACAACTCGTGGTTCGGATCCAACGTAAAACTGAAGGTCCCCTCCGTCAGTGACGCCAGATGTTGCGGAGGAGGTTAAATAACCCGATCATTATTTATTTCAAAAGGTTCCAGTACCATATCAGTCTGTCACTGGTGACTAACGACAGAAGTTACTGTAATTTAAATGATCACCCAAAATACAAGTGATTAAATTTAACATTACATTCATAATTGTGGAGAACGTGTGATCAACCAGTAACGGAAGTTTAGGTATTATATTCATACCATTTTAAGACTAGCCAGCATTTATTTATTACGATTTCGGTCTCAACGTTCTTACAACCGGGGACCTGCGGCTTATCGTTGAATCCAAACCACACTCACCAAAATGAGACATATTAGTCACAGGAAAGGTCAGAGTAAATCTCTCGCAACCTCTAGACTGGTAAATCGGTACACTATCTACAACCATATGTCGTACACCCGAAATACCAATGAGAGTTTGTTCTACGTTTTTGCTTTACTACACAATCATATATACAAGTAGTATACATAGATGTATACAAGGGAAAAGTATGCCTGTACTCACCGCCACGTCGTGCTCATAAGAGTATTTTTCAGAAAGGATTTGGTCCTTCTCTCTCTGAGTTTTCTCCTTGGATAATCTTTCGTTTCGTTGGTCTTCCATTACGCTCTGCATGTCTTGGTCGAACCTGAAACAAACGTCATAAGTTTTCTTAAGAACAAAATGACATTGTGATATTCGATTAACTACTTCAGTAAATATTTAAAATTAAGGTGGCACAACTTAAAAGACTATCTGAAAATATGAAGCAAAAACGAAACGTGTATAATAAAAATGAAAATATGTGAAGTTGTAAAAACAACTTAAAAAATAAATTAAACTCTTCCCTAATCTACTAATTATTTCTTAAATAGGCACTAACTAAATGATACTCGTGAGACCAATCGTAAGTCTCGTACCCGTTATTCATAATGATATACAATTAAAACCTATCGACTGGGTTCATTTCAGGAACAGTTCCAATGAACTTTCTACCATCTTAGTTATCCAACATTTACGGCGACCGAGTTAGCGAAAGATGTATGGATTACAATGTGGTTAGTCAAAGTTAAAAGCATTCCGGATTAGTACGAGTCCGAGTTATTGGGAGTCAACTCTTTTCTCCCATAACCGTTATTAACGGTAGGCATCTTTATTTTAAATATTATATCGATATATGAACTTTAAATAACAACTGTCATCATTTTCCAAATAGCAGTGATGATGGAAAGTGTAGTTCCAAAAAACTTCTGGTGTAACCTCAACTAGAATTCCATCTAAACAAGTGCGCCGACTGAAATTACCTTAGATTTTATAATAATAATTAATTTTGAGTATTTACTGGTACTTGCGCAAAGTGTTTACTACGACGACGACAAGGCTACATCTGATCTTTCGGTTGCTTCCAATATGGGGATGTTCTAGCCTCCAGTCCCGTTTCCCTAATTTAAAATGTGCGTTAGTTTTTGCTTACTTTCTTTGTTTCTTCTCCAGTAAATTATTCCTCGAAGTTTGTTCTTCGAGAAGAATCTTCAAGTCGTTCATCTCCGCCTGGAGACGTTGCGATTTCTTCTTCATCTGAGCGACCACCTGTCTCTGCTCGTCCGTCTCTTCGTAAGCGTCAGCAACCTGACGGGGAAACGGGTTAAAAAATAAGTGTTCCGAAGATGCTTCGGAAGATAAGATTACTAAATTACCAGGGACAAAAAACTAAAAAGGAGATTTTTCTTTTTTTGCTCATCAAACTTCTATTTTTAACTCGGTGACGCGATTACTTTTTATCCTATAAATGAAGACTAAATAAAAAAAAGGTATATTGAGTGTTCCAACACACTCTCTCGAGTCCCTAAACAGTCGGTCTTCATAATTACAGGTTTTAAGAACAGGAATTTCTAACAATTACGCAAGTATGACAATTGCAATTGCTATACTCTTCTTATCTAAAAGGAAATCCAGTATTTTCGTTAAAAAATTAAAAACACTGTCCACTACTCAAGAAATGCAATTACTTAATTAATTAATGCAAAACTCTAGAATGATTATTTGGATGTTCACTTAACTAATACTGAAAAGAAATAGGATGAAGTCCTCTATATTCATGAGGACTTTGAATACCAACCAAAGCTGAAGCTATGTTGATTACATTCAAGAGGTGTCGAGTCTAGGAACTTGAACAGATCGTCCCAACATAATCTGGTAAGCATTTTTTTTTTAAATTGCCAAAGTACCAATACCCTTATACTCTCTTATACTCCGAAAACCAAAGTTCTTCACCCCTTTTCTTACCTTCTTCTCGAGTTGTTTCTTAAGGATGAGGAGTTGGTCGAGATCATCCTCCTGCTGCTGTTTTAACTGTTTCTTCAGAACTTCCGTCTCCCGCAAGCACCATTCGTACTTCCTCTTGTAAAGTGAAGCATCGGCTGTTTCGTCGTCGATGTCTCCATTGAGTTCAGCGTGTTGCAACACTTCATTTTTTAACCTCAGTTTCTCCATCTCCAATTTGTCGTTGCTCGTTGTCATGCGTTTAATGTCCGTCTGAAACAATGTTAAAATGCTCGTTATTGCGTATTTTATTACAATAACGTTTTTCACGTCATAAATGTCAAGTAATCATTGACCACTGACTGAGAGCTTCATTTGAATTCCCTCAATTTGCCATCGTGGTTCAATTGTAACGGAAAGTCATTAGATGCATTTGACGCGTTTTCATATCACGACAGGGTTAGGTTTTGTTAAATGGTGGTTCTTCGAATCGTGTTTTAGAAAAAATGTCTCACTTTACATTTCTACATTTCTCATCCGGGATACGTGACACAATTTCAAAAATAAAATTATTTACATCCTATAGACCAGTGGTTCCCAAACTTTTCTCCTTCGTAATGCAAACTCTTTATTTCCTCCGACCGTATTACCCCCTTCAAAGAGAGCACACAGAAAATAATGAACTATTTTACACAGACATACTCATACGTACATACATACACAAAATATATAATATATATATACAGGGTGTACATAAAGTCAGGATCTATTTTTGTGAAGCACTTGGAAATTATATGGAATTCAATCATAAAATGGTAACATTTATTAAATAATTAAGAGTAGGATTCGACGTGACGCCCATCAAGTATCCCTGCACAGCTCAAATCGTTCCGCAGCATTTCTAAACACATTCTGGAGCATTTGCGGGGTTATGTTATCTGCAGCAGTTCGTATACGTGTACGTAAGTTTTCAAGACTCGTAATCTTCGTCTGATAGACGTGCGATTTGATAAAGCCCCATGCAAAGAAATCTAAAGAGGTTAAATCTGGTGATCTCGCTGGCCAAGGTCTTTTGTTGCTTCCGCGTCCGATCCAGCGATTTGGAAAACGTCCATTTAGATAATCCTGAACAATTTTGGCAGTGACAAGGAGCACCATCATATTGATAGACGACGGTACTAACAATCCTATCCCCGTCGTCTATCAACATGATGGTGCTCCTTGTCACTATGCCAAAATTGTTCAGGATTATCTAAATGGACGTTTTCCAAATCGCTGGATCGGACGCGGAAGCAACAGACCTTGGCCAGCGAGATCACCAGATTTAACCCCTTTAGATTTCTTTGCATGGGCTTTATCAAATCGCACGTCTATCAGACGAAGATATGAGTCTTGAAAACTTACGTACACGTATACGAACTGCTGCAGATAACATAACCCCACAAATGCTCCAGAATGTGTTTAGAAATGCTGCGGAACGATTTGAGCTGTGCAGGGATACTGATGGGCGTCACGTCGAATCCTACTCTTAATTATTTAATAAATGTTACCACTTTATCATTTTATGATTGAATTCCATATAATTTCCAAGTGCTTCACAAAAATAGATCCTGACTTTATGTACACCCTGTATATATATATAGGGTGTCCATAAATGATTACCCTGATTAAAGCATGCTATAACTTTTAAATAAACACTCGTATTCAAACACAGTTTTAATCATAAGTAGATAAACATACAAAGTTTTGATACATAGTTAATGAACTTAAGCTTCCACATATTGTGCACCCCTAGTGGCACGTAAAATGTCTAAACGGTATTCACACTCGCGCCACTGTGTATCTGGATATGCTCACCAATTACGCCATCCCCCAGCTGCAGGAAAGGCAGCCAACTGTCATCTTCCAACAAGATGGGGCACCCCCTCTTTGGGCGCATGATGTTCGTAAAACTCTCGACGCAACATTTCCAAATCGATGGATTGGCAGGGACGGGCCAATCACATGGCCCCCAAGATCACCAGACATTACACAGCTGGATTTCTTTCAGGCAACAGTTGTTCCAGATATCAGGACATTGTGAGAACGCATTACGGATGCAATTGCAATAGTTAATCCACAAATGTTGGAAAATGTGTGGCGTGAGTGTGAATACCGTTTAGACATTTTACGTGCCAGTAGGGGTGCACATGTGGAAGCTTATTAAGTTCATTAACTATGTATCAAAACTTTGTATGTTTATCTACTTATGATTAAAACTGTGTTTGAATACGAGTGTTTATTTAAAAGTCATAGCATGCTTTAATCAGGGTAATCATTTATATATATATATATATATATATAAACATTATTTCACGAAAGTAACACGTGAAAAATATTTATGATGAATAAAACCACGAAGGAAAGGAAACACAAAATGGTGCTCAAGCGCTTTCGTCTAATGACATCCTCAAGAACACTGAAGTACATAAAGGGTTACGGCCTATATATAGGTTACAGAAAGAAAAAAAAATAAATAAATAATATCATACATACATACATACATACATACATACAGGGTGGGCCGTAAGTTTCCATACATAGGAAATATAAACATTTTTTTATGGACAACCATTTTTATTTATATAATATGCTCTACATGGTTGCCATTGTTTTGAAAACACATTTCAATACCTGTTCCCCACTGTTGATGAACACGCATTAGCACAGTTGACGTTATGCTTGTAATGGCGTTGGTGATACGTTCCTTTAGATGATTTATGTCTCGTATCTTTTCCTGATACACCATGGCCTTCAAGTGCCCCAAAAGATAGAAATCAAGGGGGGTGAGATCTGGGGATCTGGGAGGCCACTCCACAGGACCACGCCGACCAATCCAAGCATCCGGAAACTACTGATCCAAATACCGACGCACGTGAAGACCATAATTTAAATTTTCCTATGTATGGAAACTTACGGCCCACCCTGTATGTATATATATATATATATATATATATATATATATATATATATATAATATATATATACACACAACACATACATATTACATACATATATGCAATAAACGGAGAAGTAAAAATAAAATTAAAATGAAAGGATTAACAGAGAGGCATACAGATTTGTAAGGAAAACATCGATTTTTAGCACAAGATCAAATGAATTATAAAATACAAATTTATACTGGAAATCTGCCCGGGTTTTAACACTGCCTTTTATAGTCAAGTTTCGATATAAAAATAAATGAAATAAAAGTTAATAAAGTAGCATACAAGTTTACCAAGATTTAGCGTCCTACCCTTCTTATCTAAATCTGTTTTGAAGGAATTCAAAACAACAGGATCGAGTTGAAAAAGACCTTTGCTTATGTTGAAGTTATTTGAAAGTTGGATAATGCAGACTCAGAATATTTCTATTAACAATGTTGCTAGAGTGGAATAAAACTGAAGCATTATTCCGATCAATACAGTGGGATAACTCTGACAAATGGACAAAACGAGCACTGGACAACTGTCCTGTTCTAACGGAATATTGATGCTGTTTATACGTGTGTGCAAATCCTTTCCGTCTGACCTATGTAAAAGGAATCACATTGTTTACACCCAATTTTATAGATAATGCCTGAATTATTGGTAGGGCTATTTTTTACTATATTTTTTCACAATATTGTTATATGAAAATACTACATTAATATCCAAAAGTTTAAGTACATTAGCAATGCCTAAAAAGCCCGGAAAATGAAGTACTAAAATTTTTTTGAACAAAGTACGTGTGTTTATTATTGACACGATAGAAAAGTTCGTTTTGCCTTGTTGAGACAGGATTCCATAAACGCAGATGGATAACACAGATCACTTCCAATACCGTTTATTTTTTCCAATTCGGCATCGATGTATTCCGGACTGGCGATCCTAAGGGCGCGGAGAAACATTGATGAAAAATGCCTTCTTAGTGGGGGTGTCATGTCCCGAGTAAAATGTACGTAGGACAAATTATTGTTGTTTTCCATAGATACTAAACTTAAACCTGGGCTTTCCCTATGTACACGCACATCCAAAAATGGATTGAATTGTCTTGTTCCACTTCTAAAGTAAACTTAATGGAGGAGACTTGATCATTTAACTGAAGGAGGAAGTTATCCAGTCACGATCATTGGCCAGATACACAAAATATCGTCGACGTACCAACAAGGGATGTCAACCCACAGGATTCTCGGAATGTAAGTAATTTCGAAAAAATCCATATAAATATTGGAGAGGAGGGGCGATAAGGGCCTCGTTTATTGTGCGGCGAATGGTAATTACGAAGATAACTTTCCTAAACGTTTTCGCGATAGCCTCTCACAATTAAAAAAAGATGGGGAGCTCCATATTACTAAAGCAGACAAGGCTAACACCATAGTTATTATGGGGAAAGTAGACTACATCGGAAAGATGAACGACCTTCTCCAGGACCCGGCCACATACAGCAAACTTAGGAAGAACCCGCAGGATGACGTCATCAAATCATTTAATCGTGGCTTGAAACCCATTCTCAAAGATCATAAGGACTTAATTCCGCTTTTCATGTCCACTTCACCTTCTCTGCCCTACCTTTTCGGTCTTATTAAAACCCACAAACCTGGCAACCCTATGCGCCCTATTATTAGCTCGGTGGGCTCTATTACTTATAAACTCTCCAAATGGCTTGTCAAAGTCTTGTCCCCCATTCTCGGAACTATCTCTGATCACATGTAAAAAAATTCCATGGATCTTACTGAAATTGAATAATGCACGTACTGAAACTAACGAGAGATTGATCAGTTTTGACGTTTTGTTCATTGTTTACAAAGTGTGCCGATTGATGATATGCTTGACTTTCTCTCCCAAGAATTACATAATTATGACCTGCCACTACCTTCACACATTGTTTTGGAACTTTTAAGCTTTGCATCAAGACTGTAAATTCACTTTCAATAACGAGTATTTATCAACAAGTTTGGGATGGCCATGGGCAACCCCTTTATCGCCCCTCCTCTCCAATATTTATATGTAGTTTTTCGAAAATTACTTACATTCCGAGAATCCTGGGGTTGGCATCCCTTGGTTGCGGTACGTCGACGATATTGTGTGTATCTGGCCCATGAATCGTGACCTGGATACTTCCTCCTTCAGTTAAATGATCAGTCCCCTCCATTAGTTTACTTTAGAAGTGGAACAAGACAATTCAATCCCATTTTTGGATGTGCGTGTACATAGGGAAAGCCCAGGTTTTAAGTTTAGTATCTATCGGAAAACAACAAACAATTTGTCCTACGTACACTTTTACTCGGGACATGACACCCCCACTAAGAAGGCCATTTTTTCATCAATGTTTCTCCGCGCCCTTAGGATCGCCAGTCCGGAATACATCGATGCCGAATTGGAAAAAATCAACGGTATTGGAAGTGATCTGTGTTATTCATCTGCGTTTATGGAATCGTCTCAACAAGGCAAAACGAACTTTCTATCGTGTCAATAATAACACTCGTACTTTGTCAAAAAATGTTTTAGTACTTCCATTTTTCACGGGCTTTTTAGGTATGGCTAATGTACTTAAACTTTTGGATACTAATGTAGTATTTTCATATAACAATATTGTGAAAAATATCATAGTAAAAAATAGCCCTACCAATAATTCAGGCATTATCTATAAAATTGGGTGTAAACAATGTGATTCCTTTTACATAGGTCAGATGGGAAAGGATTTGCACACACGTATAAAACAGCATCAATATTCCGTTAGAACAGGACAGTTGTCCAGTGCTCTTTTTGTCCATTTGTCAGAGTTATCCCACTATACTGATTGGAATAATGCTTCAGTTTTATTCCACTCTAGCAACATTGTTAATAGAAATATTCTTGAGTCTGCCATTATCCAACTTTCAAATAACTTCAACATAAGCAAAGGTCTTTTTCAACTCGATCCTGTTGTTTTGAATTCCTTCAAAACAGATTTAGATAAGAAGGGTAGGACGCTAAATCTTTGGTAAACTTGTATGCTACTTTATTAACTTTTAATTTTCATTTTATTTTTATATATATCGAAACTTGACTATAAAAGGCAAAGTGTTAAAACCCGGGCAGATTTCCAGTATAAATTTGTATTTTTATAATTCATTTGATCTTGTGCTAAAAATCGATATTTTCCTTATAAATCTGTATGCCTATGTTAAATCCTTTAATTTTTAATTTTTATTTTTACTTCTCCGTTTATTGCATATATATATTTTTTTTTTCATTTTTTTTTGTATTGGGGCATTTACCGCCACTTCCCGCTATATGGTAGCGGATATCATGGCGAGGCGGAATACGGGAAAGAGAAACGGAGACGGAGAAAAGGCACTAGAAAAGGGAGAACAGCGGACTACAGGTGAGAAGTCACCTAAAGCTCAGATAGGATGCGAGATTGGGAGAGGAAGAGGAAAAGACGGTCAAGCGAGAAGAGAGGGCTCTCAGCGAGCATAAGGCGTAAACGTCGGGAGGGGGAAATCAGAAAGGAACGGGAAGGCGCGACGACGTACTGACGACAGGGTGGGGCATTCCACAAGGATGTGAGAGACGGTGAGGGGCGACTGGCAGGAGGCGCAACGAGGAGCCTCCTGCCGGAACATAAGATAGCCGTGCGTGAGGCGCGTATGGCGATGCGAAGCCGCGCAAGGACGACCTCTTTGTGTCTGGAGCGGTGGAAAGAGGACACCAAATATGACAGACGGGGGCGGATGGACAGAGTTATTTCCGGTGGCATCGTCCCAGGACTGTTGCCACATGCGATCGTAAAAGGAAACGAAAGACTGCACATAGTCTGAGAAGGGAGCGGGCGGGGAGGGGAGGCAGCGAGGCGGCGGACCGGGCTATGCGGTCCGCCGCCTCATTACCGGAAACACAACATGGCAGGAACCCAGCAGAAGGTGACCCGGATCCGGTGAACGGTGTGCAGGACACGGTACTCCTGTTGAATAAGGCGTACGAGGGGTCCGGGGAATCATAGCGCTCGAGCGCCTGAAGGGCGCTCAGCGAGTCCGAAAAAAGGTACAGGAGGACCGCGAACAACCCGATACCAGACGGAGGGCTTCCAGAAGGGCAAAGAGCTCCGCGGAAAAGATGGAGGCTGAACCGGCAGGGGGATACCCCGGGAGGTAGGTAACAATGACGGAGAGAAGACGGCGGCCGCGACACCTGCAGGGGAGCGCGAGCCGTCGGTGTAGACGGGAACGTCGTCCGAATGGACGGGAAGATGGGCCAGAAAAGAAGACCGGAGGACGGCAGGAGGAGACTCCTTACGCAGGCAACGGAGCGCCTGGCAACGGCAGATAGGGGTGGTCCGCCAGGGGGCGACAGATCGAAGGAGAACGGCAGAATAGAGGGTGGGGGGATCCCAGGGACGAGAAAATCTCGGCCAGAGAGGCAGCGAAATGCCACGTGTCAGGCCGGGGTAGCGCCTGGGAGATCGCGGAGAAGAGTAGGGACATCGGAAGGCGGCAGATGCGAAGGAACCACTTCGCCATGAGAAGGCCCCGGCGAAGGGGCAGGGGGGGGGGGGTGTCCACAGTCCACCTGAAGACTAGCGACAGGGGACGAGCGGAAGGCACCCGACGCCAGGCGAAGGCCACGGTGGAGAAGAGGATCCAGCATACGGAGTGCCGGAGAGGAGGCGGAGCTGTAGACCACACAGCCGTAGTCGACACGGGATTGCACCAGGAGGTGTACAGGCGCAGCAGAGTACGCCTGTCCGCCCCCCAGGTCGTGTGGGACAGATGACCCAAAAGGGAGAGGGTGCGGCGAGATGTTTGCCGCAACCGCCTAAGGTGTGGAACCCAACCGAAAAATCCGTCGAGGGTCATACCCAGGAATCTAAGGATGGGACGAGGGAAGAGGAGTGCCGGCAAGGGTAAGGGCGAAGGTATGCGACAGACGGAGGCGCCGAGGACGGAAAAGATACTGAAGACTTAGAGGGTGAGAAAGCATAGCCAACCGAGGACGCCCAGCGAACCACCATATATAGTATGTATATATATATATATATATATATATATATATATAGAATATATATATAATATATGTATATATGTTATTTATTTTTTTCTTCTGTAACCTATATATAGGCCGTAACCCTTTATGTACTTCAGTGTTCCTGAGGATGTCATTAGACGAAAGCGCTTGAGCACCATTTTGTGTTCCCTTTCCTTCGTGGTTTTATTCATCATATATATATATAATTTTTTTTTTAACTGCCGCCTCCATTACCCCCCCGAAAAATCAGTCATTACCGTCCGGGGTAATTTACCCATAGTTTGGGAACCACTGCTATAGACTATAGAGTATAGAAGAATCGTGCACACGTTGTAGCATTTTCAATTCAATGTGACTGACAGTTGATTATTAAGTATAAAAATTAACACTTTTGATACTGCTAAATGGAACGAGTTATTCTAACTTCCTAATTTTAACTGAAACGTACCTGAAGTTGGGTTACTTCTTTCTCCAGTCTCATTCTCTCCGCTTGTTCAGCTTCAATCCGTTCTGACGCCAGTTGAGCAGTATTGTGTCCCTCAGAAAGATCAGCCGTAACCTCCGTCAACTAGAAATATTAATATATTATTTATATACTATAATAATAATAATAATATTTAAAAGTGAGGGTATTCGAAAGTATTACGAAATAAAAGTGTTCATTTTTTTATCTAACGTCAGACAACATGGTAAAGAAAGCTTCAAATGAAGCGCTAAATCTGTAAATATGGCACACTGAGTCAAGATTTAACTTCTTAAACTACAAAATTTCGGTACTTAATATCTACCTAAGGCAAAAATAGCATTTAAAAAAAAAAAGTTAATAAAATGATGCTGTAATGAAATTTGTTAGCGTGACTGCAGCTTTTTAACTCGATAACCGCTCGTAAGAACATCCTTTGAAGTTTTGCTTTGAATATACTTAAACAAAACGATACAACTACACTCACTAAAATGTTATCGTACTAAATATTATTATAATTACACACAGATAATACATATTTTAAAATAACAACTATCAGATTAAAGTAGTTATATAAAAAAAATAATATCAACATGAAGAAATACTCGAAACATTAAACAAAGAAATAAATGTGGACAAGTTATTACGCCATAAATGTGGGTTACCCTCGCGTGACATATCACTTCCTTATAATGTTATTTGGTTCAATGACCACCTACTCTATTAAGGTTAAGGCCGGAGAGCGATCTGGTGAACGATCTCCGAAGAGAATGTTGCGAGCGCGTCTTACGAAGAATCCGATCAGTTTCTGACAGCATCAGCTCCGTTTCCTCGACAACTCTTTTCGGTGTCGGCGACCTGTCGGCTCTCTCCCTATATGGCGTCGAGGATCGAGAACGTCTGTCGACTAAGTTAATATCATCAGCGGCCGGTAAGGGCATCAAGATATCGAACTGGGAAGGGTCGTACGCGTCAACGAAAACCTCGCTGTTGGACTTTTTCGGGAAATTTTTCGACAGTGCTTTTGACAGTCTCTCCTCAGCATCACGCAAAATCTCAGATACATTCAAAACTTCTTTCGGAAGTGAGACCTCTCGCGATCTTCTTCTAATTTTGGGTCTCACGCTTTGATTTTGCGTGTCCGGAACGGGAGTCGCCACTTTCTCAATTCTCTGACTGTCGAACGAATCCTGAGATGGTGGGACAAGTTCTGAAAGAGCACTTACTGGTGTTCCACTCGAAGTAGTTTGTGATGAGGGTGTAATGTCATGAGAAGCGGCAGTTGATAAATCGCTCTCTCCATTTACTGTCGCAACCAATTGCGTAACCATCGTCTTCAGTGGCTCCTCTGGCACGAAATCTTTCCTCTGTTCTTGCGCGACATATAATTTGACATCAGGTTCATTCCCTACATCTAATAATTGGGGAACGTTAGATGCTTCAGATTCCTGGGCTGTCTGAAGGGAAGTGGAACTTTTACTATCTTTTAAAACAAAAGTTTGCAGAAAACCGGATACTTTTTCAAATACTGTTTGCGCCTGATTTTGAAAAGCTTGAGTAGTAGTCTCTAGTGCTTCGGATGTGCTTAATGTAACGTCATTTTTTATCGGAGATATTGCAACATCTAAACTTAAATTTGACTGACTAACTGAAAAAGGTTGAGAAGAAACTGGGACTTCACTCGGAAGAGTAGTTTGAGAAATGTCAACAGTTTCTTTATGAAGCGCAAATGAAGACCCAACTATCGTATCTCCAGGTACGTCATTATCTTTACTGTTCATACTTCCGTGAAACGCCTCTGAATTCTCGTTACAAATTGAAGGTACGGATGATGCGGACAAGTCTTTCGTGGGAATATGCAATGAACTAGTTTTTAATGCTGTTAGTGGAGCCTGAGAGTCATTATATATATTTGTAGGTGTAGAGGCAGAAGTATCATTTACAATTAAAGATTTATCATCTGGAGCTTTAGTCACAGTTAAAAGTGATATTTCTTTCAAAGTATCTGAATTCTCGTTAGAAATTGTAGGTTCGGATGAAGTAAACAAATCTTTCGTTGGAATATGCAATGAACTAGTTTTAAATGCTGTCAATGGAGCCTGAGACTCATTATATATATTTGTGGGTACATTGACTTCAGGCGTAGAGGCAGAAGTATCATTTACAATTGAAAATTTATCATCTGGAGCTTTAGTCACAGTTGAAAGTGATATTTCTTTCAAAGTATCTGAATTCTCGTTAGAAATTGTAGGTTCGGATGAAGTAAACAAATCTTTCGTTGGAATATGCAATGAACTAGTTTTAAATGCTGTCAATGGAGCCTGAGACTCATATATATTTGTGGGTACATTGACTTCAGGCGTAGAGGCAGAGGTATCATTTACAATTGAAAATTTATCATCTGGAGCTTTAGTCACAGTTGAAAGTGATATTTCTTTCAAAGTATCTGAATTCTCATTAGAAACTGTGGGTCCGGATGAGGTGGCCGAATCTTTCGTTGGAATATGCAAGGAACTAGTTTTAAATGCTGTCAATGGAGCCTGAGAATCATTATATGTATTCGTAGGTACATTGACTTCAGGTGCAGAAGCAGAAGCTTCATTCATAATTAGAAAGCCATCATCTGAAGTATTAGTTACGGATGAAACAAATACTTCTTCCAAAACATCTCTCTGAAGTGGAATACTCTCTTCATTGCTGATACTTCTGCGGTTCAAATCTAAATTCTCGTTAGAAATTATAGGTCTGGGTGATATGGACAAATCTTTCGTCGGAATATGCAAGGAATTAATTTTTAATGCTGTCAATGGAGACTGAGAATCATTATATATTGTAGGTACACTGACTTCGAGTGTAGGGGCAGAAGTATTATTTATAACTGAAGATTTCTCATCTGGAGAATTCGTTACAGTTGAGACGAATATTCCTTTCAAAGTATCTGGATTCTCGTTAGAAATTGTAGATGCGGACGAGGTAGACAAATCTTTCGTTGGAACATACAATGAATTAGATCGTAACGCTGTCAATGGAGACTGAGAGTCATTGTATATATTTGCAGGTACGCTGACTTCAGGTGTAGGGGCAGAAGTATCATTTATAATTAAAGATTTATCATCTGGAGCCTTAGTTACAGTTGAGACCAATATCTCTTTCAAAGTATCTGGATTCTCGTTAGAAATTGTAGGTTCGGATGAGGTAAACAAATCTTTCGTTGGAATATGCAATGAAATAGTTTTTAATGCTGTCAATGGAGCCTGAGAATCATTATATATATTTGTAAGTACACGGACTTCAGGTGTAGGGGCAGAAGTATCATTTATAATTAAAGATTTATCATCTGGAGCTTTAGTTACGGTTGAGACTAATATATCTTTCAAAGTATCTGAATTCTCGTTAGAAATTGTAGGTTCGGATGAGGTAAACAAATCTTTCGTTGGAATATGCAATGAACTAGTTTTTAATGCTGTCAATGGAGCCTGAGAAGTATCATTTATAATTAAAGATTTATCATCTGGAGCTTTAGTTACGGTTGAGACTAATATATCTTTCAAAGTATCTGAATTCTCGTTAGAAATTGTAGGTTCGGATGAAGTAAACAAATCTTTCGTTGGAATATGCAATGAACTAGTTTTTAATGCTGTCAATGGAGCCTGGGAGTCATTATATATATTTGTAGGTACACTGACTTCAGGTGTAGGGGCAGAAGTATCATTTACAATTAAAAATTTATCATCTGGAGCTTTAGTTACAGTTGAAAGTGATATTTCTTTCAAAGTATCTGAATTCTCATTAGAAATTGTGGGTCCGGATGAGGTGGACGAATCTTTCGTTGGAATATGCAATGAACTAGTTTTAAATGCTGTCAGTGGAGCCTGAGAATCATTATTATCATGTATATTTGTAGGTACACTGACTTCAGGTGTAGAAGCAGAAGTATCATTTACAGTAACTAAAGATTTATCATCTGGAGCTTTAGTTGCAGTTGAAAGTGATATTTCTTTCAAAGTATCTGAATTCTCATTAGAAATTGTGGGTCCGGATGAGGTGGACGAATCTTTCGTTGGAATAGGCAATGAACTAGTTTTAAATGTCGTCAATGGAGCCTGAGAATCGTTATATGTATTTATAGGTACACTTACTTCGGATGCAGGGGCAGAAATTTCATTTATACTTAGAGAGCCATCATCTGGAGTATTAAGTTTTGTTGAAACAGATGTTCCTTCCGAAACTGGTGTCAGAGATAAATTAGATGCATCTTTTGGGGTGTTAGTTTCAGCTGAACCCGATATTAGTGTTGAGATTGGTATCTGAGATAAATTAAGTTCATCTTTAGGAACATCAGCTTGCGACGCTGAGGCAGAAGTTTCATTTCCTATCGAAGACACATCTTTTGGAATATTAGTTTCGGTTGAAATAGGTGTCTGAGATAAGTTGGATGAATGTTCAGAAATATCTACTTCAGGTGTTGCTACAGAAGTTTTGCTTATTACTGAACATGCATCTTTTGGAGTACTAGTTTCAGTTGAAACAGGCGTTGGTGTTGAAACTAGTGCCTGAGATAAATTAGGAACATCATGAGAATCATTAGCTTGTGATGTTGAGACAGAAACTTCGTTTAAAATGGAAGATGCATTTTCAGGAACATTAGGTTTAAATGAGACAGACATCTCCTTTGAAGCTTCTGTCTGAGATAGATCGGGTGCGTTTTTAGAAGCATCAGCTTGCGGTGTTGGGGCAGATGCTTCTTCCAGTATAGAGGATGCATCTTTTGAAGCACAAGTTTCGACTGAAACAGATGTTGGTATTGAAATTGGCGTCTGGGATATATTAGATGTATCTCGAGGAATATCAGCTTGCGGTGTTGAGTCAGAAACTTCGTTTAATATCGAGGATGCGTCCTTTGGAATATTAGGTTCAACTGAAACACTACTATCTTTTGAGACAAGTGCACCTTCATCAGGTACTAAAGTACAAGTTTCTTTTGCTTTAGATTTTTCATCCGTTACACAAGTTTCAATCGAATTATTTTGTTGCATCATTATCGTTTGCCGAACCTCTTCCTTCTGTTTCATTTGAAATTTCCTCTTTTACAGGTTCTGCTATATTTGAATCAGTGGGTTTTGTAATCTCATTAATCTTTTTCAAACTCGCTGTTTCATTTTCACACGTTTTTTGATCCAGAGCTTTGTCTCCGGATTCTTTTTTAAGTTTTTTCGTATTTAAATACTCTTTGGGATTGACGAACGAACCGAATTTAGTAATATCAATGCCACCAATGCTGCTTTTATTTTTTTCAGTTACATTAGATTCGGGTGAGAAGGGCCTACTATAAATCATTGGAAACTTTCCAACAATACTTCCTTTTCTTTCTGAAAGAGCTTCTTTCGTGTTGTTGGCACTTTTATCTCCACCAAATTTACTCGTAAATCCTGTAATCTTTCCCACTTTAGCATTATTAGCAAGGATTTTAGAATTCAATTTTGCCATCTCATTCGACTGAGATTTATCCTCTGCTTCAAACCTGTTTGTTAAAGCCGCTAATTTTCCGCTTATGCTTCTCCTTGGAACTACTACTACTACTCTTTGCCCAGGGTCTGGAGTCACTCCACGCGATGATGTGACGCTACTCCCTCTACTGCTCCTATCATCACCGCTATCTTTTTGCGCAGAACCTTGCTTACTGCTGGAACTCTTCTTTCCCGTTTTTTCTTTCTGGAAGGAACTTCCTTCTACTACGGGAGAATCACTTTTCACGCCCTCCGTCTTATCTGAATTGTTTGTCTCGTTTTCTTCCACCTCTTTAGAGTTTTGGCCTGATTCGCTTCTATTTTCAAGCTTTTTATCGGAATTTCTTTCAAATGCTTTTGGATCTTCACTTTTCTCATTTTCGGAATCCTTACTTTTATTATCAACAATTTTGTTGACTTCATCCAATATTTTACCATCCTTCGAGTTCTGATGTTTACTACTAGCTTTGTAAGAATCATCCTTATTACCACCAAGTTCTTTTGAATCAATATTAGCAGTGGAATTTACCTCGGCTAATACTTCCGGTTTATGAATTTTAGCTTCTTTTTCATTACTTAATGTGGGTCCATTTTGAATTTTATCACAAACTTGATCTTTAGTGGTTGAAACTGTGTACGAAGGATCGGTTACTAAATTCTGAGAATTTACAAAACTGTTATCCTTACCTATTAATGCGGTATTTAGAACATCCTTTTCACTCTTATTTACATCGAGTGCTGGTAACTTTCCTTTCCCTGTTTTTTTCAAAGGATACTGATTAAGGCTTGGTATACCTTTACCGCTTGCATCCGAAATGTTAGGCCCTTTCACTTTTTCTGAACCTGACACGATATTAATGCTTTTTCTTGAGCCCTTAACGTATGCATCCTTTTCATTACTTTGCTTGACAGATTTAGGGTCACTTTTCCCCTTAACATTTGGCATCGCAATTCTCTGGGGGATGGGGTTTCCTGGTCGCTTAACGTTTTGTTGCTCAGTTTCTCTGCTATTGTGGTTATTGGCTTCTCCTTTTATATCGTTTTCAGTCCCATTTACAATGATGTTGACGCTTTTACGATCGCTTTCGCTCGTCGATTTGCCCGGAGGTTTTGGGGCGCGATACTTCCTAAACGAAGGGTTTCTGTGGGGCCTCTTGGAATTCCCAGGTGACTCCCCGTTGAAACTGGAGGAGTCGAACAAGGCGGTCAAGAAAGACCCATCGATAGAAGATCTAGGTGTCTGCGAAATCGCGCTCTTAAAACTGTGTTCACGAGAAACCGGAGGTGGAGGGGCTGGGTACTTTTTATTGCGAGATTTAACAGACTGTATTTCTTGTGGGCTGCTGGGGGTAAACGGTCGGACTTCCTGCTGGGTGTTGGGAGGAAACTGCCGCAGTTCTTGCGGAGTATCGGAAGCAGCCGGTTGCGCATTACCCATTCTAGCGAAAGGGTGAAGCTTATTAATGGCAGGGAGGCTGTGGCTGTGCGCGGGAGTGCGAGCGGGATTGGCGCGCAAAAAAGTTCCCGAAACGATTGGGCCTCTTGTCCCCAAAGGATTAATGTGGGGGCGTCCTGGGATGCAGAAGAACCCAGGTAGTGGTTGCACATCAAAGAACTCCTCGTCACTAGCAGAGCTGAGATCCTCCAACTGCGGAAATGGTACCAAGGATTAGTAAAGAAACAAAAGAAAAACACTAGCAAATGTATTCTCTTGGCTCGAACCCGACATCAAAATAACTAATAACTTATTGGAAGTATATAAGCCACATTTTGGCCCATTTAACAACTAGCTTACAGTAACTTCAACGTAGAGAGCAAGTATCCCAACAAACTGGTATATAACTTAAATCTTTAAATCTTCTCAGAAGATAAGAGCGCAAGAAAATACACAACAAAACTAAAAATAACTTGCTAAATAAAATCAATAAAAAGTGTTAATATAAAATAATAATCAATACTAATATAAGAAGCTAATTAAGAAATAAACTTAGCTAATAAATATATATATATATATATATATATATAATATATATATATATAATATATATATATATATATTATATATAAAATAAACCAAATTCTAAATGAAACTAAATACTTTATAAGTACATTAAATACACTAAACTATATCATATAATAATTATGTAAATTAGTAAATTATAAATACAGAGAAACTAAAACCTAAGCTAAAGTCGGAAAAAAGTATAGAAACCTATTTCATTTTCATACAGTGTCTATGTATTAAATATTTCAACGGTTTCTATCATATTATATAGAATAGTCTGAAATACATTTCTAACGTATTTATGCTATATTTAAAGCACAAATATTTATTAAAGATCACTGAAAGGTCGATTTAAAATATATATATATATATATATATATATATATATTAATGATGTATTTGAAAAACATTCTAACGGATGACAGAATAGTGACTTCAGTATGATAAAGTTACATAATTTTTTTTTTTTTTGAGTTATGGGTTAAGTATATATGAAAATAATTATTATTTATTATAAAAAGAAAATAATGATATATAAGACGTGATATTTTACAGTACGATTACGACGACAATTTAAATTTAAAAATAATAATGAAATTCTTCGTAAATTTGTTGGCCATACAGGAGGGAAATATTATACTGTTCCAACGAACAAACAACCTTGAATAAGTCGAGTCACTGCGATTAATAAACATCCCATTACGGATATAATTACTGTAAGGTTGAAGTAGACATTCAACGTGATAGGCAATTGGACCCTAACGGACGTAACCGTGAAATAATACGAGCTGCCAAAATTTAAGAAAAGTAAATTGAGACAACCTTTTATTTATTTCAAAATGGCGAAAAAAAAAAAAAAAGTTAAATTTTCATTTAAAAAAAATTAAATAATTTTTTAATTTCTCTTTAATAATGTGTAATTTTGTGTAATGTTTATATCAAAAAATAATTAAGATATTAGCGCATATAGATTAATTAACAAAATTACAAAACACCAACGAGTTACTTAAAAAAAAAGCCGCTAAAACTAAGGAGAATAGAGAGAGAGATTTAAGGAGAAATTACGCTACTCTCAGAAAACTTTTAGCATCAGGAAAGTGCGTACAGGGTGTTCACAATGTCTCGTCACCCCAGTAAAATACTAAATGATTTTCGTTTTTCTTTCAGACCCATTTGAGCGTGATAGCATCAACTATACGATGGGACAACGCGTATTGGGCTAGTACCTCGGTCGGTGAGCGACCTCCTTTTTTTGAGGAACTGCGCGATCTAATCGGTCCCGGAAGTCCGAGCGAATATTTTCAATGGTTTTGCCATTACGTAGTCGCTCATGGACCCGAGTACTAGCCAATATATGTTGTTCAATCGTATAGTTGCCGCTATCACGCATTTCAAATGGGTTTGAAAGAAAAACGAAAATAAGTTAGTATTTTACTGGGGTGGCAAAACATTGTGGACACCCTGTACGTACTACTGACGAATCACTTCAGTATTTATACAGGCGTAATTTTAGATTCTTACTTACGTAAATGAACACCAAGATACGAGGTTTCTTAATATAGTAAATAAAGATAATTTGAAAGTTAGAGAGAAATAGTTGTTTCAAGAATGAGAAAGACCAATTACCTATATTGATATAACGAAGATAGATACATCACTATGGTTTAAATGAATTTTAAGATATAGGATTACCGCGACTGTTATTTAAATATTTCATGGTTTTACACTATGTAGACAAGCGTTAATAGACCGAGGTAGTTTAATCGCGGGTAAAATTGAAATTAAGTCATTATGAAACAATCAATGATGTTTAATAGCTACGAAAATGAGTTTACGTAACATTTTTCACAACCAAAGGCAAACAAAGCAAATTGTACGTAATATATAACTTTAACAACCGTATACGTATCAATGCACTACGACCGAAGCATATTAATCCTTTGAGGACCACGGGACATATGTCCCACGGAAGTAATAATATAAATTGTACAATGATGCAACGTTTCTACAAATACATCTACATGTTTATACAGGTATCGTTTAGTTGTCGGAAAATTAACACAAAAATGGGTCATTTACGTGACTATAGTTACTAATATCTAATTGTAAATAACAATAAAACTTAAACGTTTAAGTTCAAAGAAACGTATACTGGTCGTCAAAGGGTTAAACTATGGTGAAGTTTAAGTAAACAATTTAAAATTAAAATTCATACACGAACCAACCAAAAGATATTTTAAAAATTGTAAATTCTCTTTATACGATAATATTTATAAGAAACTGCCGCGTGAGAGATTCCATAAACGTATAAAAAAAACCCGCAGTAAAACTGCAATTACAATTTTGAAGAAAAGTAAAACTAAAAACTTACAGATGCGACAGTTGGAACGTGATCCGTAACCAACTTTTTAGGATTGAGTCAAAATTTTATTTATTTCAAGAAGGAAAATGAAAATCAACAAATTTCCTTTGAAGAATTTTACCTTCGAAGTTTATTACTGAACATGACCCAATTTCGATGTAAACAATTTTGACTTTGGCCACGAATAATATGATGAAAAGTAAACTGGGAAAAATCGTTAAGAAATGAGAATTATGAAAGGAAGGAAAGATATAATAATAATAATGGAGATGAAACTAGGAACGAAGGAAAAATATATAAAAATTACTATAAGGTTTGGGGAAGATCGAGGAAATAAAGTGAGAGATAAAATTTAAGATAATGCGAGGAAAGTGTATAAAAGTGAGGGGAAGTAGTAAATTGCGTAGATTGTGCGATCCTGTTCCGTCGTTTCTTACCCTCATTGAAAAAGGTTCGGCGGAGGAGCTTCTCCGATTCCCCTCGCGCGCCTCCATTGCGGAAAGCTGTTGGTAAAATCCGAGAGGATAATCTAAGGGTAATCACCTGATAATGGGGGCTGTTTAACACGCGAGGGTCTGGGGAAGGATGAGGGAATCGAGTAAGGGTGGCAAGAGGTGAGGCGTAGTGCTGGTATAAGATTGGATTAGGTAAGGAAAGATAAGGTGTAACTAATAAAGGCGTATAAGGAAGTCGTTTATAGCATGCTGGAGCGTATTGGTTAAAGGAGGAAGGAGTATAGCATTACGAGTGAAACGAGAGAATGAGTGAATGTTATGCAAGATGTTATTCACAGAAGGAAGACGCCATTTTGCTAAAGTGAAAGAGTAAAAGGGTAAAAAAAGGGGGGGGGGGGGTGGAAAGGCAAAGGCTGCGCTGAATAAAAAATCAATTAAAGGGATTCACAGCGTTAAAACTATCGGAAAAATATTCTCTGAACTTCACCTTTTGGCAAAGGTGTAAAAAGTTTCAATTTACACAAATCAAGATTCTTAAAAAAAAACAAAAAAAAACTTGGCTAAATAATTATTATTATTATTATTATTATTAAAAAAAAAAAAAAAATGACTGCCTCTTCAAAGCAAAAATAAAGTGTGCATGTTCATTGTAATGAAATTACTTAAAATGTAGTTTACTTTTACTCACTAAAACGAAAACGTATTTATACTTCTTACAACGAAATTGAACCTGTTTACCCACTTCGTCAAAATAGCGAATTATCTCTGCAGCTATTTAATTTACACTCCATTAACTGCTCTAATTTTAATTAATTTCGCTATATTTTTCAAATCTGAAATTTAAAATACAGTACTTATGACTGAATTCGTTCGTTGTAAGAAATTTATGATTTAAAAGCTTAAGATCAATGAAAGAAAGCCACTCCCAGCCTTCTTTAGTTAGCTTTATAAGGCTACCTAACGAAAATATCACGACCTAACCTAACCAATCGTTAGGTCAACTGTACACCCTTGACGATTGGTTAGGTTAGGGCGTTATATTTTCGTTAGTTAGCCTTATAAAGCCACTCCCAGCCTTCTTTAGTTGCTTTATAAGGCTAACTAACGAAAATATCACGACCTGACCTGACCTAACCTAACCAATCGTTAGGTCAACTGTACGCCCTTGACGATTGATTAGGTTAGGGCGTTATATTTTCGTTAGTTAGCCTTATAAAGCTAACTGAAGAAGGTTGGGGTGGCTTTCTTTCATTGATCCAAAGCTTATTTAGAGTTTTTAAAAACGATAATTTAACAATTTCGAAATTATACACCACCACCACCGCCACCTGTCATAAACATTGTTTTAAGAACATGTCATTAGAAACGACTATTAAAAACTACGTGTTTTCACAATGATAATAAACAAACCATACACAATAGAACGTTTTTAAACTAGTGAATAATCAGAATTCACAATTATTCTCAAAGAATTTTACAATACTGTCGATAATTCTCATAAAATTTAACATTGTGTCCCAGCCAGAAAATCTCAAGAGCATGTTGGTGCCCGACCGACCACAGCTCTAAACTGCTCACTCGTGAGGGAAACCAAAGTGCATTTGTGAACAATACCCTTCGAAAGCTATTTCTCCTTTACCCTTGCCAACTGGGCGGCGGTTCCGAGTATTATCTTAAGCTTGCGTTGAAAGGTACGGACAAAATATTTGTAGTTTTTTTTTTTATAAGTTTAAAACGTTTTTCCGGAGTTTTGCTTTACATACTTTTAATGCTTTTAAAATATTTTAGTTCGAGATTCGCGTTTTTAATGGTAAACTTTATTTTTTCATTAATATGTACTCAATTTATTGAATCACGTAAATTTCATATGACGTAATAACGAAGTGTACGAGTTAACCCTAAAAGGACGACGCTACATATTGGTAACCTTTCAAATACACTCATTCATAACTTAACCTAACAAACAATTCCGGCGTTAAAGGGTTAATTACTTTTCCCAAAACGCCAATAATTTTAATTGCAGATTTATAGAAACATTATTAACAGTATTTATAAGTATTACGATACGAAAAGGAACAAAAATATTTAGAAATTTTATAGAATAATAGCTACCAATATAAAACAAACGGTGATAATTAATATTAAGTAATAGAAATATATAAAATAACGAAGGAGGAAACAAAGCACCGAGTAAATTCTAAAGGAAAGTCCGTCTACGAATATGAGGCAATATGAAAACAAACTGTTAACACGGAGACACACTGTCACGTACGAGTGGGAAGAATGCGCTCAGCGCCGAGAACATCTTCATTATCAGAGTGAAGAAGGGAGCCCATCGTGCGGGTTCGTCTGAATAAATGACCCATCATCATATGGCAACAACTTCCGGGGGTAAATCTCCCCCATGCGCAATTTACGTTGCAAAAGAAGCCCTCGGGAATTTGGTTTCAAATTTCACTATACGCCAATGTCTTTTTCTTTATTATTTTTAACGAAGTTTGACACCCGTTTTGGTGTAAATTTGATGAAATAAATTCAGAAACAAATACAATGAAGCGTATTAACCAAAAAAATATTTAAACAGTTAAATATTTTTAAACAAAACAGTTAAAAAAAAAAAAAAAATTGCAATACAATTAGAACTAAAGAGTTAATTGCAAATGGCAACACATTAAGAAACGCAATTTCTCTTTGCTTTCTGACGCATATTAAAATTCACAAATTTTAAACAATTACAGCTCGAAATGTAATTTTAAATATGAACTTCCCAGGAGTAAACAGTCGAATGGTGGTGGAGCGGGACAAACACTGAACGAAAGTAAGAGTGGTCGCGACCCTTCTTATAAAAAGACGTCCTGGCTTCGAGCCCAACTCATCCAAGAATAGGAAAAGGGGAAAAATTAATCAGGACGAATGCGGACAGATGGTGATTACGAGCTCGATACATAACGAAAGCGTGGTTCGGGGACCTCACCTCAATCAGCGGGGATTAACAGCTATGATTATATACTACTACTACTAGGCCTGTTTGTACAATAACTGACCCCGTAGAACGGGGGTTAATAAATACAGCATCGTAACGCAGTAGTTTTTGAACTTTTGACTAAAATAAAAAACTTATCATTTGTGTCTTTGTAATTCATTAAGTTCATTGACATCCTTTCCAACCAGAGAACCGGTAGATAAAACCTCACACATTTAACCCTTTGAGGACCACGGGACATATTTGTTCCAACGGAAATAATAATATAAATTGTACAATGATGCAACGTTTCTACAAATACATCTACATGTTTATACAGGTATCGTTTAGTTGTCGGAAAATTAACACAAAAATGGGTCATTTAAGTGACTGTAGTTACTAATATCTAATTGTAAATAACAATAAAACTTAAACTTTTAAGTTCAAAGAAACATATACTGGTCGTCAAAGGGTTAAAGTTTTTTTTTTCAGAGGTTTTGGAGGTTTAAATGAGCTTCAACAGAGCAAAGTTAACTAGCTTCATAAGTATTGAGAGGGAAAAGGTAATGGAACAAATTGGAACGAAAGCCATTTAAAAGCAGTGCGACAAGAGTAATGTCTTTGAATAAAGTTAATGAACCTGCGTCCACGTTTGGATAGTGGGAGGGTGTTGTGAAGGGAAAACTTGGTCAATACGGTCACACGACATAAATGTCTGCACACACACACACACACACACACACACACAAAATATGGTATAACTAATTATAAAAAACTGGGCCATAAAAACTAACAAAAATACGCCAGTAGACAAAAAAAAAAAAAACATTTAGACTACACTTCGGGAGAATAATTGGCAACCCGTAGCACCTATAGCTATAAGGAACTCAAATAATGTACGCAAGGCGGAAGTGTACACACGCATACTATTAAAGCATTTTAAAACTTTTACAACCAGGTCACTAAGGAAACATTCCTATTCGTATATAAACTCAGGCATGTGTAAATACCCTCGCAAAACGTTTCCCATTCTTCCGAGTGCCACAAACAAAAGCTTAAACTATTTATAATTTAAAATGAGTCACTTCTTCGAAACTTTTCAAACTTTATTTTTTGATAAAATTCAATAATTGCCTGCCAATTTAACAGAAATTAAAGTGTTATACAGTAATTCTTTACAACAAACACCCTCTAATCGTACATATCCGTTTTTCAATAATCACGGATGATAACTAGCAATTACTCTTTAGTAAAGTATATGTTGTCGATCACGTATTTGATATAAAAATACAATGTTAATATAATAATGTTAATACGTTCTCCTTCTAATTATCAACCTTAAATTACTTGATTTTGTTAGGCTCCAATCGACGTTTTTATACAACGTTCAAAATTGTATCTCTCTCTATACAAAACAAAAGGTGATAAAATGAGTCATGGGGAGGAAT
>JAJOZX010000194.1:1542500-1670000 GCA_023014485.1 Bathynomus jamesi
CGTATACCTGACCTGAGACTTCACCCTACCAAGAAGTCAAATCCTGCAAATTAACCTACTCTTTCATACTTAAATCTAACCTTCATGCAGGAGTTAACCTAACCTAATACTCAGAAACTACGTCTGCATCATCTCACCTTGCTAATCTCAGCCGATGTGTCGTCCGACCTTTCATGATGATTGGATTCCGAGTCTGACTCAAATTCATCGTCGCTGGAGGACGAGCTTGACGAGGATGGTTCCCGTTGGCGAGGGGTTCTTTGGAGGGCGGAAGCACGGCCTCTGCTAACGACCTTGGCGAGTATGCGGCGGTGACGCTCCGCCTGCGCGGCGATGACAGAGCTCGAGGAAAAGGTCGATGGCGGCACCGACGGACGTGAGAGCGAGAGGGAGGGAGAGGTATCGGGAGAAAAGACCCCCGATGTCGAAAGAGTTAACCGGGGGGCTTCGGGGGCGGCGTCCGCCTCTTGATCAGCTTCTGAAAGCGGTCGAGAGAATGATCGCTCTTCTTAAGGAACTTGTCGATATGCCTAGTTAGAGAAGAGGACTCCGTCTGGGGCACTCTCGAGGCAGGATCCACTCGCACGTGGTTGTGTACTGTCGCCTTCGGGTCCGTCAAGCGGAACGTGAAGCCAGCGTTCAATACCACGGGGTCACACATTCTTCCACGGGGGGGTGAAGTGACTGAACGCGAGGAGCGGTCCGACATCGCCGATGTTTTATTCGTTGAGAGTGGAAGACGCCGGGTGGCACCCGCCGAAGTCCCATCGGGCCCGTACCCCACTCCAGAGGAAGCGTAGTGACTGACCATGGGACGGAAGGGTGGGGGAGACGATTGTCGTTGTTGGCCCGTCGTCGTCCTCCTCCTCCTCCTCATTACGGGTCACTAAATCCCGAGTGGCAATGATGCCACAACGGCGGGGAAGTCTCCTTAGTACGAGTAGACACTATCTCGTGGCACTCCCAGACCCTCTTAAAACTCCCTGCCTTCGCACTCCGTCTCGTGGCACTAGTCACGCTTCTGCCTCAGTGGCTCTAACTGGGCCACTAAACCTCCTGGCACTATACTTAGACCGTTTCCTTTTATATAAGTCTGATTTATAATATATAGAGACGTAGGATCAAATCGAAATGTATTTCCTTCTCTTTATATTACGTCTAAACGAGAGAGAAATTTTCTTTAAATACCAATGGAAACATACATCAACTCTAAACAAGATCTTTAGTTTCGGTAAAACAAACCGTAATACGAATATTAATGGCGAAAATCTTGGCATTCATTTCCTTTTAAATGTTCGAAATAAAAAAAAAATAAATAAAGATGCCAGAAAATGTGTTAGTTTTCATTTTCCTTTTAATAAAATACATCTCGTTACATTCTACAAAACGGAAACTATTTAGCAAACTTCTTCAATCTTATTAAAAAAAAAAAGATACATTTTAAAATGTATTAATTATTATGAAAGCCATCGAACAACGTAGTCCATCATCTTTTGAAGTTTAATCGCATTAATATCACGTAAGTTTTGACACTGGGAAGATGTGTCGTCCAAAACTAAAGTGAAAGATTCTAAAAACTAAAACGAGCGATACGAACAAATTTTTCATTGAATTTTAAATTTGAATGAACGAGTTTCACTATAAACACTCATTTTGCCCTTCATTTTGAACTCTTGACTATGATGATTTTCACACTTAAAATTTACTTCTAATTTTGACTTTGAATTTGAATTTTCACTTTGACGCCGTGAAGTTTCAATGAATTTGAATTCGTTTTCACTTTTCGATTTATTCAAAACGAAAGTTAAAGCGTTTTTAACCAACGTTAAATTAACGTGTCAAAGTGGAAACTCGGTAAGAAGTCAAATTCAGCCAGTCAAAATTCGAAGTCAGATTAATAATTGTAATTCAAATTTATAAATCAGAAGCACACACGAACATTTACATTATAAGAATAAATTATATATTATAGTGTGTAAAGTAATTGAACAAAAAATAAAAATACAATAAACAAACAAACAGGAATAAATTTACATATATATATATATATATATATATATATGTATAGAAACGACGTAAGTATAGAGGAGCGTTCTGCACACGCGGAAGAGAAATAACGAACAAATGAAAAATGAGGTGAACCGCCCGGGAATCGAACCCAGGGCCTTCCGATTACCGGTCGGATGCGCTACCATTACACCACGGACCTCGATCAGTCATAAGTCGAAATTCTCCTACATAGGGCAGAAACCAATGCCCTGAGAGGGCACCCTCGCAAATCGTGAATATGTACATTTAACTGCAATGACCACGCAGTATATTAATGTACAGAAACGACGTAAGTATAGAGGAGCGTTCTGCACACGCGGAAGAGAAATAACGAACAAATGAAAAATGAGGTGAACCGCCCGGGAATCGAACCCAGGGCCTTCCGATTACCGTGGTGTAATGGTAGCGCATCCGACCGGTAATCGGAAAGCCCTGGGTTCGATTCCCGGGCGGTTCACCTCATTTTTCATTTGTTCGTTATTTCTCTTCCGCGTGTGCAGAACGCTCCTCTATACTTACGTCGTTTCTATACATTAATATACTGCGTGGTCATTGCAGTTAAATGTACATATTCACGATTTGCGAGGGTGCCCTCTCAGGGCATTGGTTTCTGCCCTATGTAGGAGAATTTCGACTTATGACTGATCGAGGTCCGTGGTGTAATGGTAGCGCATCCGACCGGTAATCGGAAGGCCCTGGGTTCGATTCCCGGGCGGTTCACCTCATTTTTCATTTGTTCGTTATTTCTCTTCCGCGTGTGCAGAACGCTCCTCTATACTTACGTCGTTTCTATACATTAATATACTGCGTGGTCATTGCAGTTAAATGTATATATATATATATATATATATATATATATATATATATATATATATATATATATATATATACTACGTTCCAAATTATTAAGCAGATTGCATTTTCTCCAATGTTTTTAAAAGTTTTTCACCGATTTCAATGAAATTTATAGCAAATAATTACTATATATATAGAAGCACTGATGGTATTCATTTCGATAAAATATTTTGATAATTAAAAAATTCTCTCTTTTTATTGAAAAATATGTAAAATACGATGTTCCGAATTATTAAGCAAGTATTCTATTTACAGATCTCAATGGTGAAAATGGTAAGAAGAAGGATTTAACACCAACTGAGAAAAGAAAAATAGTGAAGTTACTCGCTGAAAATATAAAATCTATTGAAATTGCGAAGCAGTTTGGCAGAGCTTATCGAACTGTAAACAAGTTTGTAGCGGAGGGTACCAAACTGAGGCAGCGAAGTGATAAAGGAGCTATAAGAAAAGTGACAAGGCGGCAGATATCTGTAATCAAGCGCAAACTGCAAAGCATCCATTGTCCTTAAGTACAGAGGTTTTTGAGCAGGCTGGCATACATAATGTACCAAGAACATCTCGATGTGGAATCCTCCAAACAATTGGCAAGACGTGTAAACCTACGATTCAGTCACCATTAACACCCAGGTACAAGCAGCAGCGTGTTGAATGGGCGCGTCAGTACGTGAAAACAGATTTTAATACTGTATTGTTAACCGATGAATGAAAAGCAACCCTTGAGGGATCTGATGGTTGGTCAAGAAGATGGATTGCTAAGGGTCAATCTCTACCATGGAATGAGGTTTTCTTTTAGAAAGTTTGTGTAAGACTGGGCATTCGTTTTTACACCATCAGGCACTCTGTATGGAATAGCTACTTCATTGCCTATCAATTCTGACCAAAAAATGACACCACCTCCACCTTGTTGGAGTCTTAATCTCGATGGTAGAAATTGGCTCTCAGCAATCCATCTTCTTGACCAAACATCAAGTCCCTCAAGGGTTGCTTTTCATTCATCGATGAGCAATACAGTATTAAAATCTGTTTTCACGTACTGACGCGCCCATTCAACACGCTGCTTCTTGTACCTGGGTGTCAATGGTGACTGAATTGTAGGTTTACACGTCTTGCCAATTGTTTGGAGGATTCCACATCGAGATGTTCTTGGTACATTATGTATGCCAGCCTGCTCAAAAACCTCTTTACTTGAGGACAATGGATGCTTTGCAACTTTGCGCTTGATTACAGATATATGCCGCCTTGTCACTTTTCTTATAGCTCCTTTATCACTTCGCTGCCTCAATTTGGTACCCTCCGCTACAAACTTGTTTACAGTTCGATAAGCCCTGCCAAACTGCTTCGCAATTTCAATAGATTTTATATTTTCAGCGAGTAACTTGACTATTTTTCTTTTCTCAGTTGGTGTTAAATCCTTCTTCTTACCCATTTTCACCATTTAGATCTGTAAATAGAATACTTGCTTAATAATTCGGATCATCATATTTTACATATTTTTCAATAAAAAGAGATAATTTTCTTTAATCATCAAAATATTTTATCGAAATGAATACCATCAGTGCTTCTATATATAGTAATTATTTGCTATAAATTTCATTGAAATCGGTGAAAAACTTTTGAAAACATTGAAGAAAATGCAATCTGCTTAATATATATATATATATATATATATAAAGGGTGATCCAGAGAAATGGGACCAAAAGAAACCCCTGTAACTCTTAAAGTATAAGTCCTTTTATAAAATCATACGCATCATTCGAAAGAGGATAGTTACAAGTTTGTACAGGATTGTATAGGTTTTGACAATACAAGACAAGATAAGATACAAAACAAAATAAAAGTGTTAGTTAAAACTAACCCTTCAAGATGACTGCATGGACTGTGGAACAGCTGCGTTTCATAACTGAGCAATATATGAGCATGGAAGAAGTGTAGTTTCAGCTCTTAGAAGGTGATTTTGACATCTGAAAATTTGTTTGAAAGATCTTTGAGCTGAAACTACACTTCTTCCATGCTCATACTATTGCTCAGTTATGAAACGCAGCTGTTCCACAGTCCATGCAGTCATCTTGAAGGGTTAGTTTTAATTAACACTTTTATTTTGTTTTGTATCTTATCGTGTCTTGTATTGTCAAAACCTATACAATCCTGTACAAACTTGTAACTATCCTCTTTCGAATGATGCTTATGATTTTATAAAAGGACTTATACTTTAAGAGTTACAGGGGTTTCTTTTGGGTCCCATTTCTCTGGATCACCCTTTATATATATATATATATATATTATATATATATATATATATATATATATATATATATATATATATATATATAGTGTCCGAAAATGAATATACCAGAAAGAAAGTTGAATAACTTTTTTGTTATTTGAGATAGCAACATAAATTGAAGATAAATACATGTAGTAGACTTATAAGTTTTGTTTTGTTGTATCTATTAATTTGTTTTCTTTTTGTTTCAAAAGAAACGCCAGTTTTTAATAAAATGACAACTCGAGAGAAGGCAAAAATTGTGATATTTTTACACGAAAGTGATTCAATTATCGAGGCCCAAAGGCGTTTCCGACGTGAGATGAACAAACCAACACCTGAAAGACAGCATCCGAAGATGGGTAGACCAATTAGAGGATAGTGGATCTGTACTGAAGAGGAAATCTACCGGAAGGCTAAGGAAGTCTCAGGCATGGGCGAATGCAATTAGGGAAGCATTTGCCAGAATACTTAAAAAGCCAATTAGGAGAGCATCAACTGAGTTAAACATCCCGAGAAGGTCTGTCCATGATATCCTTCAAAACGAATTGAGGTTCAAATGTTATAAAATGCAGTTAGTTCATCAACTTTGAGATGATGATTATGAGATCAGAGTAAATGTTTGTCAATAATTAATTGAAAGGGTAGAATCAGATGAACACTTTTTATCAAACCTCTTTTTTAGTAATGAGGCTACATTTCACATATCAGGCAAAGTTAATCGTCACAATTGCGGGACATGAGGTGAAGGAAATCCCCATGAATTGTACGAACACGAAAGGGATTCCCCTAAAGTAAACGTCTGGTGTGCCATGTCACGTTCCCGTATCTATGGACCGTATTTTTTTATTGAACGAACTGTCACCAGCAACTCGTACTTCAACACGCTACGAGAGTTTTTTATTTCACAACTCCAAAAATATCCCGGCTTGTTACAAAGAGCTTTCTTCCAACAGGATGGAGCACCACCCCACTTTGCTCGAATTGTTAAGATGTTTTTAAACCAAACTTTTCCAGAGCGTTGGATTGGTCGGGAAGGACTTCCGAAATGGCCCACTCGTTCGCCTGATTTAACACCTTCAGATTTCTCTCTGGGGTTTCTTGAATGCTAAAGTCTATCATAACAAACCAAGGGACATTGAAGAAATGAAACATCGTATTTGTGATGCTGTCTCATCCATCTCTACAGCCGTGTTGGAAAGCGTTTTCTCAGAATTTGAACGCAGAATTATATTGATTATAGCGAATGATGGACATGCAGAAGTTCATTAATTAATCAAACCAATGTAAATGATACCTTAACAAAATTAAATAATCTAATTCTTACAGGCCCGCTGTATGTATTTATCTTCAATTTATGTTGCTATCTCAAATAACAAAAAAAGTTATTAAACATTATGTTTTGGTATATTCATTTTTGGACACCATATATATATATATATATATATATATATATTATATATATATATATATATATATTTATATATATATATATATATAGATATATATATATATATATATATATATATATAAGTAAATCCGGCAGTAAAAACTTAAAATATGGCAAATTTACGACATATCTGACTATTTTACTTACATTTATTATTATTTAGGCTAATAAAAGTAGTGCTCCAATAAATCTAATTCTTCAAATATAAACAGCCTCCACGTCAAAAATCTCTCTTCGTCACTCAACTTTGATGAAAATGTGCGTCGTATTTATCTACAAATTTCAAACCAAGGAGGAAAAACATTTTTGCATACCAGTTCGGAGTTACTTCCAACCTACCCGTAAGTTATAATTAAGTCACACTACTCGCGCACCATTTTATTTCAATGATTTGCGCGACAAGCGCCTTGGCCTTGCACGCGCAAATTCATTAAAATATTACAGAAATATGTGTTATATTTAAAAACTCTAGTTATTAAAATTGAAAAATAATACACAAAGCATCGACACGAACGCAAATTCCGAGGATGTTCTTCCCGAGTCGGCAGATAAAACATATCGCAATCCTGTTCAGAATTACAGAATATACACAGCGGTCGACCCACGACCTCGTTTATTTAGAAAGGGGTATAGTGAGTGAGTGAGTGTGTATAAATCTTATTCTCTCTCTTCAGGAACTCTTTAAATATAAAATTTCTGTACGTATTCTACACCCATACAGGTGTAGAGGGAGGAGGGCGGACCTGACAGGTATTGTAAATAGTAACCGAGTTGACACGTTGCTAGTATTGCGATATATATATATATATATATATTATATATATATATATTATAAAGGTAAGCGGGCAAACGCTAACAAGAAACGGACAGGTGAGTCGATGAGGGAAAAGTGAAAAATAAGCGCTGCCACTGAAATATGTTTATTAATAGAAACACCTTTTTTTCAGAAGTATTACGAAAATGATATATTTTTTCGTACATAAAAAATTAAACGTTTTACTTCGCAAGAACTTTTAACTAATAATTTAAAGTCCATAAATATCATCCGCAACTGACGAATAGACAAATTAATTAATTAAAAAAGTTAAAATAATACACTCTAACAAACATTCGGTCGTAGAAAGGAATCGCGCAATGATCACACACAAACATTCCTAACTGATGTTAAGGTCCATGGGTTCGATAACTACACACCGAATGCGCTCAACCGAAATTTAATTGTACAATCTTCTCTATACTCACCCTCGCTTCCAACTTCTCATTTTCATACTTGAGATCTTGCCTTTCGTTCTCTGCTTTCTCGAGCCGCGATCTCACACTCTCTAATTCTTCCTAAAATTTAAACAAAACTTAGGAATAATATAATATTACTTACTACAACAATCTTATACAATTACTACTACTGCTGCTGCTACTGTCGGTATTTGAAGTGTATATTTAGATTTATATATATATATATATATATATATATATATATATCAGTGGCGTGCAGTCAGGGTAAGCGGCGCATGAGCCGCCTACCCAGTTAAAAGTCAAATTACAAAAAGTCAGTATATTACTACAGTAATCCAAAACTAATATAAAGTTATAATGCTTGTATAATGTGTGTATACATACAGGAGTTGGAGAGAATAATGGAAACACTCGCATTTTCGATGCTATATTTTCTGGTCTAATTAATGGCATTATGTACTTTATTAAATTAATATTTAACTGCATATAATAGTGGGAAAATCATCTATTTTAATATGTTCATATTGGTTTTTCATGTTCTTTTAAAATAAATAAAAATATGACGCTTGGAAAAAACGTTACCGATTGTGAAAGGGGGCATGCTAGTAGGAGCCCGTTTGGTTGGTGTCTCAATATTAAAAGTCGCGTGATTGTCCCTGCACCTTGAAGAACAGTCCCATAGTTATGAATACATGGAAAGAAATTTTAAAAAACTACGCCACATACGCGCAGAATTGTTCCCATTATTCTCCCCAACTCTAAATTCATTACAACTTTGGTAATAGTTGGTGTTAAAATAGGCTTTACTACAGTTCCTATAACATAGTTATGACTGACACTGGTCTTTGCGGACTACTGTTAAATCTTGAACAAAAAGTTTTGATGCAACAGTCTTTGATTGGTTATTCACAGCTCATAATTATCATATAAGGTTCTTCTGTCGCATTCTGTCAGTGTTGCCTTACGCTCACTATATTCCTTATGTGATGTTCTTCATTATTATTTTTGCGTGTATTTATAATCTTGACGACTGTTCCTCGAGATACAGGAGCAATTACGTGACCTTTATTACTGAAACACCAACCAACCTATCATCATGCCCATTTCACAGGCAGTAACATCTTTTCCAAGCGCTATATTTTTATTTATTTTAAAAGAACATGAAAAACCAATACGAACATATTAAAATAGAAGATGTTCTCAATATTATATGAAGTTACATATTAATTTAATAAAGTACATAACGCCATTAATGATATCAGAAAATACAGCACCGAAAATGCGAGTGTTTCCATTATTCTGTCCAACCCATATATATATATATATTTTTTTTTTAACTGCAAACATGCAGTATAATTAACGTAAAGAACGACGCTTGTATAGGAGAATATTCCGCGCAAGATGAGGGAGAACGAAACAAATGAAAAAATGAGGTAACCACCCGGGAATCGAACCCGGGATCTTCCGATTGCCGGTCAGATATGATAACCATTACACCATGGGCCTCACTCGATCAAATGCCGTAATTCTCCTACATACGCGCAGAAACCAATGCCCCAAGGGGGCACCTCCCGCATGCCGTACATTATATACAGTACATTTTAACTGCAAACATGCAGTATAATTAACGTAAAGAACGACGCTTGTATAGGAGAATATTCCGCGCAAGATGTGTGTGTGTGTGTGTGTGGTGTGTGTGTGTGTGTGGTGTGTGTGTGTGTGTTCATTCTCATGAAATAAGCACTCAAATGTAACTCAATTACTTGAGTAATGACGAACCACTTTACAGTAAGTATTCGCAATGTTTATTTAAAAAAAGAAAGCCATTATGTATAACGGCAAAACCTGAATATGCAGAGTGGTAACTAATTATCTTCTGTAAAAGCACTGAAAAGAGCCAAAATCTTGGAGAATAGTTCATTTTCGAAACAATTGAGATACAATATTTACTGTCGAAATTTTCTTTATAGCAAGCCCTAAAATCAAGTTTTCTTTGATTATTTCCCATTTTCTAATTCCTTCAAAAAGGGGATTAACTATTATATACTTAAGACTTGATTAAACATTTAGCATGAAAATAATACCAACTTCATATATATATATATATCTGCTTTTTTTAGGTGCCGGTACAGTACTGCATACCGTTGCGTACCGCCAGAAAAAAACATATGCCGTGTATATATATATATATATATATATACATTCAAACTGCAAAGAAAACAGCCCGCAGTATAAATAACGTAAAGAACGACGCTTGTATAGGAGATATTCCGCGCAAGACGAGAAAGAGAAAACAACAAATGAAAAATGAAGTACCACCTGGGAATACGAACCCGGGATCTTCCGATTTGCCGGTCAGACGCGATAACACTACACCATGGACTTCACTCTTCCAAATGCCGTAATTCCTTCTACATACTCGCAGTAAACCAATGCCCCAAGGGGGCACCTCCCGCTGCCGTAACATTTAATACATTCAACTGCAAAGAACACGCAGTATAAAACGTAAAGAACGACGCTTGTATAGGAGATATTCCGCGCAAGACGAGAAAGAGAAAACAACAAATGAAAAAATGAAGTACCACCTGGGAATCGAACCCGGGATCGTCCGATTGCGGTCAGACGCGATAACCACTACACCATGGACTTCACTCTCCAAATGCCGTAATTCCTCTACATACTCGCAGAAACCAATGCCCCAAGGGGGCACCTCCGCATGCCGTAACATTATATACATTCAACTGCAAAGAACACGCAGTAAGAAATAACGTAAGAGAACGACGCTTGTATAGGAGATATTCCGCGCAAGAGAGAAAGAGAAAACAACAAATGAAAAAAATGAAGTACCACCTGGGAATCGAACCCGGGATCTTCGATTGCCGGTCCAGACGCGATAACCACTACACCATGGACTTCACTCTTCCAAATGCCGTAATTCCTCTACATACTCGCAGAAACCAATGCCCCAAGGGGGCACCTCCCGCATGCCGTAACATTTATATACATTCACTGCAAAGAACACGCAGTATAAATAACGTAAAGAACAAACGACGCTTGTATAGGAGATATTCCGCGCAAGACGAGAAAGAGGAAAACAACACAATGAAAAAATGAAGTACCACCTGGGAATCGAAACCCGGGATCTTCCGATTGCCGGTCAGACGCGATAACCACTACACCATGGACTTCACTCTTCCAAATGCCGTAATTCCTCTACATACTCGCAGAAACCAATGCCCCAAGGGGGCAATCGGAGATCCCGGGTTCGATTCCCCAGGTGGTAACTTCATTTTTCATTTGTTGTTTTCTCTTTCTCGTCTTGCGCGGAATATCTCCTATACAAGCGTCGTCTTTACGTTATTTATACTGCGTGTTCTTTGCAGTTGAATGTATATAAATGTTACGGCATGCGGGAGGTGCCCCCTTGGGGCATTGGTTTCTGCGAGTATGTAGAGGAATTACGGCATTTGGAAGAGTAGTCCATGGTGTAGTGGTTATCGCGTCTGACCGGCAATCGGAAGATCCCGGGTCGATTCCCAGGTGGTACTTCATTTTTCATTTGTTGTTTTCTCTTTCTCGTCTTCGCGGAATATCTCCTATACAAGCGTCGTTTTTACGTTATTATACTGCGTGTTCTTGCAGTTGAATGTATAAAATGTTACGGCATGCGGGAGGTGCCCCCTTGGGGCATTGGTTTCTGCGAGTATGTAGAGGAATTACGGCATTTGGAAGAGTGAAGTCCATGGTGTAGTGGTTATCGCGTCTGACCGGCAACGGAAGATCCCGGGTTCGATTCCAGGTGGTACTCATTTTTCATTTGTTGTTTTCTCTTTCTCGTCTTGCGCGGAATATCTCTATACAAGCGTCGTCTCTTTACGTTATTTATACTGCGTGTTCTTGCAGTTGAATGTATATAAATGTTACGGCATGCGGGAGGTGCCCCCTGGGGCATTGGTTTTCTGCGGAGTATGTAGAGGAATTACGGCATTTGGAAGAGTGAAGTCCATGGTGTAGTGGTTATCGCGTCTGACCGGCAATCGGAAGATCCCGGTTCGATTCCCAGGTGGTACTTCATTTTTTCATTTGTTGTTTTCTCTTCCGTCTTGCGCGGAATATCTCCTATACAAGCGTCGTTCTTACGATATATATATATATATATATATATAAACAGAAGTATTACGGTCAATTAAACAACTTGAACGATAAAAATTTCTGAACACTACTTTCTTTTACAAAATACTTTCTATATTTACCTTTTATGATTCAAAATTTACTTTAAAGTTTCAAACATTATTATCACTCATAAAAATTTCTCTTTCCAAACTCTAACCACAATGAGAGCTAAAAATTATTTTTAACCTCATTACCATGTGAAAACTAGCCAAACCTCAGTAGTAGTAGTAGTAGTGGGGTCATTCAAAAACCACGGAGTCCTTTTTCAAACCCGTCCCCCAGCCTTGTGGTCATTTGTGGCCAATGACTTACACCCCCCCCTCTAAAACCACGTGATCTTCCAATGTCATCCCCACCCCTTCTTAATCTCATATAAATTAAAATGAAATTAAAATAAAGCAAATTAAAAATAATCAAATTAAAAGTACGGCGAATTTGTGTTTCATGAACGTTAAAGATTCGAATCTTGGAGAATTTTCCAAAGTAAAGGTACAGCGAATTTGTGTTATAAAGATTCGAGTCTTCTGGAATTATCTGGAGTTTACGATATTATTTATATATATATATATATATTATATATATATGATGAATAAAACCACGAAGGAAAAAAGGGAAACACAAATGGGTGCTCAAGCGCTTTCGTCTAATGACATCCCAGGAAAGCGCTTGAGCACCCATTTGTGTTTCCTTTTTACCTTCGTGGTTTTATTCATCATAAATACTTTTCACGTGTCACTTTCGTGAAATAATTTTTCATATATATATATCATATATATATATATATCAGGTCATCCCATAAGTAATGTTTTTTACGATAGATTAAGTTTAAACTATCCTACTCGGTTTAAGCATAAATTTTTCCGAAGGTTATATCTAAGAGGAGATCTATCGTGTTTCGCTACAAACTTTACAGACCTTGACCAGTGAAGACGTGTGTTTTGCTTTGTGTGTGTTAGAAAATCTAGAAGAGGAAGAACCATTGTTGTCCCAAAGGCGATATGATGACTAAGCTGATTGATGCCAGACATTGCTTGTATATTAAGTTAAGGTGTATATATATCCATCTCATAATTGTAGGTTAGTGAAAAATTAACTTAATTTAGAGCTAGCATTTTTGAGCTCTTGTGGCATCATTGTTTGGTCACACTGTTGGCATCATTTGGGCGCTGCGCGTTCTTTCTACTCGTTTGTGGGATGTCGTACGTACAGGGTGTGGTCTGTTAGAGAGCTCTCTTGCAATTCAGTTTGGTTGTTTAGATACAAGATTGTTGCATCGTGCAATAGTCCAGGTTGCGTTGTTGTTGCAAGGTTGAGAAAGAAGACCATAAATAGTAACCCCTTTGTTTATATTAAATTCATGTAACAAAGGTCTAAGGTAGGCCCGCATCGAGTCAGCAACCCTGAGGTAGGACCTAATAGGATCTCAAATCCAGTAAGTTTTAATTTTAGCTTAACTTGGGCTGTAGGTAGCACTGGCCCTTTAGAATTTGGCCGTTCACGCTCAGCTGGGATTTTGAACCCACAAATAAATAAAATAACAATGGAACCCCTCATAAACACGGCGTATCAGAAGAGCATATCAGGCATATAATGCTTTACGAGTTCAAAAAAGGGAATAGTGCTACTGAAGCAACGCGAAACATTCAGGAAGTTTATGGCAACGATATTCGGCATGTGAGGAAATGTCAAAGATGGTTTCAAAAGTTTAGGAATGGTGACTGCTGTTTGACAGATGCAGCACGCTCTGGACGCCCTGCTGAGTTTGATGATGACCTGCTGTTAGTCGCACTTGAAGAAGACTGTTCAACAACTGTCGAAGAATTGGCGCAGAAACTCAATTCATCCCCGTCCACCATCCATCGACATTTGCAACAACTCGGGAAAGTGCCTAAGTTAGGAAAATGGGTGCCACATGAATTGTCGGTCGACAATCTGAGGGTGTGGGTAAACATTAGCACAGCTCTTCATTCCCGTGAACTCCAAGATCCGTTTTTGCACCGCTTAGTGACTGGTGATGAAAAGTGGATACTGTACCAGAATGTTAAGCGCCGTCGACAGTGGGTTTGTGCCGGAGAACCAGCGACACCACAGCCAAAACCAAATCTTCACCCTCGGAAGGTGTTGCTTAGTGTTTGGTGGGATAAAGGTGGTGTAATACACTTTGAAACCTTACCACACAACCAAACAATCACCGCTCAAGTCTACTGTCAACAACTGGATCGATTGAACACCACTAAAAGAAAAGATACCCTCTTTGGTTAATCGGAAAGGAATAGTGTTCCACCACGACAACGCACGTCCTCATACCGCTCGGATCACTTCCGCAAAAATTGAGGAGCTTGGGTGGGAAAAACTTCCACATCCATATTCTCCAGACCTTGCGCCTTCAGATTATCATCTCTTCAGGAGTCTGCAAAAACTATCTTGACGAGAAACAGTATACTTCTTTAGATGACCTGCACACCAGTCTTTGTACGTTTTTTGCCTCAAAACAGCCTGAATTTTATAAACATGGCACTGAAAAGCTCGTAGGACGTTGGCAGAGTGTCATTGATTCCGATGGAAAGTATATACTAAATTAAAAAGTTTCAGTCGAGTTTTTTTTTGTCCTTCAAATTCCGATCTAAAAAACGACATTACTTATGGGATGACCTGATATATAATAAACAGGATATTTTAATGCTTAGTATTGCTCACGTGGTTAAACGTCAAGACCCCCCCCCCCCTCCCAATTTGGCCTTGGTGGTCAAATAATGACCCCCGCACGTGAAGGAGCACGTGGTTTTTAAATGACCCCCGCACGTGAAGGAGCACGTGGTTTTTAAATGACCCCTAGTAGTAGTAGTAGTAGTAATTCAAAACAATTTTAACGCTACCCTCGAGGTCTTAGACTAACCTTGATGGGACACGGGAGTGCCAAAGATTCATGAATACACACCAGGCAATGTTGCAAAGAGGGAGCGGCGACTCCTCGAACCCTCTCAATCTCGAACCGAACCGACCAGCGAACATTTAAAAGGGGTAATTCATTACCCTCATCAGCCCTCATTATTGTCTCCCCTTACTTATTACCAAGCCAGTGTTTACATGATAAAATTAGTTTCGGTCAAGGTTGGAGAAAAAAACATTGGTTACAGAAATTAGTTTCAAAGAAAACGCATATATTTTTTTTTTTTTTTTTTTTTGGTAATATTTTTTGTTACAAATCATATTCACATATTGTATATACTTTAGGGTATAGGCCAAGTATCTTTCTTTTAACTATTTTATGCTGGGACCTTTGTTGGATTAAGTCTAAATGGGTGTATTTGAAACGGTGCGTATTCGACCCAGACGTCGATAAAGGGTTAAAAGATTAAACTCTTTAGCAATACATTTTATCTGGTAACTAAGTTTGACTCGAACGCGAGATACTTTTTAGTCGTTACAGTAAGGGATTCATCGCCCCCTTATGAGATGCTTTGACTTCATTTACATTGCCCATAACAATACAGTACATTAAAAATATTAAAATTTTAGCCTTTTTTATATGGACTACAATGTAATTACTTGTAAAATTAAACTGCCTGTATATATATATATATATATATATATACTCTACCAGGCTATAGGCCACGCCTATACGGGTTGGAGTCTAAGTGAAAAGAAGCCCTTATTAAAAAGAAAAAGTATTCATTTAAATGTGACTTCATTTTAAAGGCACTTATAAAATAAAAATGTGTTTCTCATTTCAAGAAATTCCATTTAAAAACGAGTTTCGACTCCAAAATCCAAACAAATCTCATTTTTGTTAATAAAAATGAAGTTTTAATCATTTTAAGTTTTTACCAAAGATTAGGTATCACAATTTAAGTGACATTTGCAAAAATTAGTAAAAGCCCAAATTCTAAATTAAATTTAACGCAAAAGCCTTCGTTTATTAAGACTTTTTTTTTTAACAAAGAACAAAGAAGTAAAATAAACTCTTTTAATTTATAAACAAAACAACTTCAAGCTTCCTTCGTTTTGAACAACGAACCCTATATGTTAATTTATCCAAGTAAAAAAAAAAAATCTTGGATTATACAATGTACATAAAAACTAAGAATTCCTTTTATCTCAGAAACGTACTTTGCCTTTTCACGATAATTTTAATAAAATAAACGGAATAAATCGAGTTCTATTTCTAAGGTGTAAACCCAGATTTATGAAAAGAAATGGCTGACACGGACAACATTAAAATTCTTTTTTTATAAGTGTAAAATTGGTTAAATTTATTTAAATTGTCAACCGTGGTTGCGGTATTCGAAATTCATGTTTTTCGAATGCAATAATCGCTGGTAATGATAGTAAACGAACTATATGAAGCTTTTCCATTAGAAATAAGTGATTGGCTGAAGAGGCTCGTTTGCTGGTAACCCAGGAAGAGTAAAAGCTTCCCGTTGGCACTCGTGCAGCGTCAGCGCCTTTATCCTTCGAGTGGGTAATTCTTATAAACCAAACTATTATTTCTTTGTTTAACTGAAGTTCAAAGCCACGAAAGAAGGTACTAAAATGGATGGAGTTATTTCCCGTTCGAAAGCAGATTATGTTAAGTGCTCTTGAGCAAAGAGCTACAAATGTGTTTCAAGAAATATTACTAATACCATTTATTATAATTATTATTACTATTATTATCAACACCACAATAATCATCACGGTTACGAGCCTTCAATGTAGATTCAAACCACATCCCATTTTCTAACAATTTGTATCATTTCAGCAAATAACAGAAAATCTACTGATTATATTATCACCTGAACAGTAATATTCGTATCTAAAAACCATGAAAACACAGCCTATCATCCCGATTTTGAGACCAAAACACAACTCGCTTTAATGATACTTTAAAAAATAAACGCAAATATAATTCTAAACTACAAAGAACTATTGAACGATATTATCGTATGATTCATCGCTCTAAGAGGATCCCTCTCGACTCGACCAATCAACCCAAAGTAACAAAATTCATTAAATAAACTCGTAGTACCAGCAGTAGTAGCAAAAATAATAAAAAAAGTCAAGTCAACACCGTCTATTTTCTCCCTCTTCCCCTCCCCTCCCCTCACCCCTTCTTCAAAAAAGTCTGGACCAAGAACATTACACTTCGTACTATATATATATATATATATATATATATATATATATTCTCTTCTGCCAAGCCATGCCCTCTTCCTCCTCTAGTCCCTCCCCCTTTCTCCCTAAACTCCTCCCATATTCTTTGAAACTCCACCTTCAAACCTAAATTAAACCTACCTGTCACTGCATTAGTCGGTTATCTATGCATATACTTAAACTACCGACAGGTAGTTACTTAATACATCAATGAGGGAAAGTGAAATAAAAAAAATTTAAAATAAAAAGCAGGAGAGAAAAAGCTGCGGGGCCTGGGGATTGTGGGAGAAACGAGGGGAAATTGACTCTATAAAAAGAGAAATCTAGGTAAGAGTGGAAACGATACAAGGAGATTAAGGAAACCTTAACGAACCTCAAAATAGTAGTCAATACAAACAAATGGGAGTAAACAAATGGTCATAGTAACAAACAATACCCTTCCTCAGTAAGGGGAAACATACCGCTTAATTCAAGAGTAAAAAGTTCACTCTTATTAATAAAGAGGAAAATATGAAAATATCTTCAGTATAGGTATACACACATACATTTAAAAAAAAAATAATAAAAAAAAAAAAAATAAATAAATATATAAATACATATATGGGCTACGTCGTGGCCAATGTCGTAACACCACTTCCCGGAGATCAGCGAAGTTAAGCGACAATGGGTAGTTGGATGGGAGACCGTCCTCCGCGCCCAGATTATGTAGCGACCCGTGGTTCGGATCCGACGTAAAGCCGTAGGTCCCCTCCGTCAAATGACCTTAGATGTTGCGAAGGGGGTTAAACAACCCCAATTGAAAAAAAAAAATATATATATATATACACCGGGTGTCCGAGAATTATCTGTACAATTTTTGGCTGTTATTAAAAGTCAACCATGAAGTGTAGAAATTCCAGTGTTGTCCCATTTTACAGAGAAACTCATTAAGTTTTTTCTGATAACAAGTTTTGACAAGTTTTTTCTTTTTTGTACGCGGGTGACAGACATTGATGATTTAAAAGCAAGAATCACAGCTGCTATTGAGCGAATTGATGTGGATATGCTGCAGCGTACATGGCAACATTTGGATTATCGATTGGATGTTTTGCGAATCACTGATGGTGCACATATCGAATGTTTGTAACAACGTTACTTTAATAAAAGAAACTTTTGAAAATACAGATTTTAAATAATCTTGTTTAAGAATTTTACGTGTTATCAAGAATTTTATTAAAAGATGAAATTGTACAGATAATTTTTGGACACACTGGAATTTCTAAAAAACTTGTCAAAACTTGGTATCAGAAAAAACTTAATGAGATTCTCTGTAAAATGGGACAACACTGGAATTTCTACACTTCATGGTTGACTTTTAACAACAGCCAAAACTTGTACAGATAATTCTCGGACACCCTGTATATACTATATATCAATTGAGATAATACCTCTGGCGTCGCAACATCGAGGTCATTGACACCGAACATACAAGTTAATTACGGCACGAAAGTAACACGCGAAAATGATGAAAATACCGATGAAGGAAAATTAAAAGACGAAATAGTGCTCAGTATTCACGAGGATGTCATTAGACGAAATCGCTGGACCACTATTTCTCGTTTTACTTTTCCTTCGTGGATATTTTCACGTGGAGGACGCGGGATCGTCTCGCGACCCACGACTCGGATCGTGATTTTACATTGATAGAATGGGAGCCCGGCACACCGCAGCAACCGCGACGCGATTCCCAGAATCCGAGTCGTCAGTCGTCAGTCGATCCCGCGCGCGGCCGGCCTTAAATTATAAGGAACAATGACGAGGCAGAGCGAAAGATACGCGGGATAAAATACTCTTCGAAGGTTTTTTTTTTTTAAAGTGAACTTACTCTTACGAAAGCGAGTAAAAAAAAAAACCGCGGACTTACTTTCGTAGACCTCAGTTCTTCTTCGGTTCGATGGACATTCAAGAGGGGCGTAACCCTCACCAACAACCGCCACCACGGCCAGTCCCGAACGGCCATGAACTTCCTCACGTTCTTCTGGATGCACGGATGGCCGTCTCTTGCACCTGACCATTCGGAAGATTAAACAATTAGTTTCAAAAACCAAACACTCGTCTATCCATTAATTCATAAATAAACACTATTATCTATTTACAGTTTTACGGTTACGGTTTATCCAACGCGTTGTTCTATTGAATAAATATTTTAAATAAAGTCAATTACGTGAAATGCCACTCATGCAATATAATTTACAGAATTACACCGACAAATATAAATCGAGTACGCATTAATTTCGACAAACTCGAGCATGAAGGTCTCTAAATCGTTTCCATTTACTGAAAACGCGGTAATATAACCTAACCTTGAATGGACTCCCGTCATCCCCATCACCCTTAATTAAATCCCCTCAAAACCTACTTTTCTCTTCCGCATCCTCCGTCGTGCGAGAACGCCTCTGCATACCGCTTGCAATCTGACGATGGTGTCCGTAAGTACCAAGTCTCGCTGCTCCTCGAGCCGACTGATCGTTCCAGTTCGGAAGAATATCTAAACAAATTTAAAATAAATAAGTATTTGGGAAATGGGGCATCATAAATTTCGGTACAATTACGAGCTAATGTGCCTGGACGACTCCTACCCATCCCTCCAACTCTGCCACATTGCAATGTGTCAAACCTCCTCCCACGGCCCTTTATTCCACGCCCTTTTATGCCCTCGTGGATGTACTACACGGGACACATCGACAGTTGGGCCAAATCTGTACTTGATAATGATAATGATAATGATGATAATGATGATAATAATAATAATAATATAATAATAATAATAATAATAATAATAATAATAAATAAAATAAAAGTAACCACCTATATAATATAATATATATATATATATATATTATATATATATATATATATATATATACACCGTGTGTCCGAGAATTATCTGTACAATTTTTGGCTGTTATTAAAAATCAACCATGAAGTGTAGAAATTACAGTGTTGTCCCATTTTACAGAGAAACCCATTAAGTTTTTTCTGATAACAAGTTTTGACAAGTTTTTTCTTCTTTGTACGCGAGTGATAGACATTGATGATTTAAAAGCAAGAATCACAGCTGCTATTGAGCGAATTGATGTGGATATGCTGCAGCGTACATGGCAACATTTGGAGTATCGATTGGATGTTTTGCGAATCACTGATGGTGCACATATCGAATGTTTGTAACAACGTTACTTTAATAAAAGAAACTTTTGAAAATACAGATTTTAAATAATCTTGTTTAAGAATTTTACGTGTTATCAAGAATTTTATTAAAAGATGAAATTGTACAGATAATTTTTGGACATACTGGAATTTCTAAAAAACTTGTCAAAACGTGGTATCAGAAAAAACTTAATGAGATTCTCTGTAAAATGGGACAACACTGGAATTTCTACACTTCATGGTTGACTTTTAATAACAGCCAAAACTTGTACAGATAATTCTCGGACACCCTGTATATATATAAAATGGTGTACTGCATGTAACAAGAGTGTGTAATTAATCAGAGGAAAAAAAACTGTAAACGGTGTTCTGAGATCAGTTGTAGTATGAAACAAGTCTCGTCTGAAATGAATATAAATTAGTATATATACACGAAAAATTTAAATCTGCACTTGAAGCTATCTTTAAATTCAAATTTAACGTTTAAAATTTAAAAAAAAAGCACTAAAATATCCGCAAAACAACGCATAAATAAATACTAAGTATGGCATTAAATTATCATGCTTATAAACGGGGAAAAGGCCAATAACCTCATCACTATGTATAGTATAGAATGAGTAAATATTTATATTTTTCGGCTCTATAAACAAAATCTTGATGCTCGTATTAATAATAATAATAATAATTTCCAACTTTTGTCGTCAAAGTTATTGAAGAATTGTTAATTTCGCGATTGAATTTGGCGAAATTAAACGTCTTTTATCGCGTACCGAAAAGAACCAATAATAATTAATAATGAAACATAATTATGAAGAACAGTAAAAATTATTGCAATCGTAAGAAACTGGACCGAAAATATCCCTCTTCCTTCTACCATAAAACTTGTTTAACAATTACAGAAACTGAAACAAAGATGGGCGAATGTAATGCCCTCAGACAGACAGACAGACAGACAGACAGACAGACGTATATAGATAGATACAGATTTATTAATTTGTGGCTACGTCTACCAAATATGTGTATATATGTTCGGGTTTTTTAATCTCCGCAACATCTAAGAGCATATGACGGAGAGGACCTATACAGTTTTTCGTGCGATCCTGTACACTACTAACCCCATTAAAGGAGACCCGGAGAAGCGCTTTACTCCGAAATCCGAACCGATACACGAACTCAGAATCTTCAGTGTAACGATCACTCAGGAGGGCCAGAAACTGGCGCAGCGCTCAGGCCAACTAACGCGGCCCACTGATCTAACTCCCGTATTATTATTTTTTATTATTATTATTATAACTGGGATTCGAACCCCCGACTTCGTGTCTTCATTTCGCTTACAGGTAAACGGTGTTATCCAGCGAGTTATAGACGCTGGTCATCTTCAGATTAACAACCCCATGTCGTACCATATGTTACCCTGACGAGTAATGTATGTACAGTACACGCAATAACACACCGTTTCTGAACTATCTTTCGGGAAAACGTTTGTTCTCTACAAAAACCAACCAACTAACCGACAAACCAGCTAATCTACAAATAAAACCATCTGTTACAACGAAGCGATTCCGCTATTTTTCTTCTGTGAATGTGCCAAACACTGCGAATTCTCATCAACCAGAACCGCACCTGCCCTTCAACCGAAAGCCATCCTCGTTTCCTTCGCATGCAGATGGTCAGCAACAGTAAATAGCTCTTCTTTTTTGTTTTATTTTTTGTTTACAGTATATTGTACAGTCTGTTAAAAAAATGTTGTAAAATGGCGTGTTTCGTACGAAGATTTACTGAGAAAAAACAAAAACCTTCGTTTTCTTCCTCCCGCACTGTTCATTCTGACGAAGGCCAAGCTTGTTGTTCTACCTTTGACTTACAAAGTTCTCGTCCGGCTCGATCTCACGACCTCCCTCCCGACCAGCAGCAGCCCAGCGTCTTCACCACAATGCTACCCAGGGTACCCATGTATCTATCAACCAGTTGTTTTTTTTTGTATGTAAGGATGAGCAGCTGGGCGAACTTAACGCCGCTTCCCCTCGCCGGAAATCGAATCCGGGGCGAGTGGATTCGTAGTCAGCAACGCACACAGCAAAAATGCTTTTACAAAAATAGTAAACTTCACATTTAGTTTAACGAGAATGTACAGCGAAATTGGAATACTGTAAAATATAAATACTTTATATAAAATAATTTTAATAGAGTGTTAGTAAGTAAATCCATATACAAAGAAAAAATGTACATAACTATAAGATAATTTTAAAACGTTTTACCGTTCCACCCGCAAATATTTTAAGAGCAATAATAATAACGATAACATTAATTGTGTAAAAAAGGCAACATAATTATGTTGAAAATGGAGATAATTATATCAGACAGAGCGAATACTAAACTCATTTAAAAATGTACTCGGCACTGAGCACTTTCGAAAAGAATATGGAAAACAAAATACCTCAAAAGAATGCGCCTTGATATTTAAAAAAAAAAAAAAAAAAAAAAAAAAAAAATAATAATATTATAATATATATATATATATATAATATATATATATATATATATATAATTAGCGAGGAATAGGAGGACGAAAAGATGGTACATGTTTATTAACAGACGTTTCGGAAAAATTCAATTTCCATCATCAGTGCTAAAAAGTTTAAAAACAAATAGAAATAAATAAGTATAATAAATAAAAACGAACAATAAAAATAGCTCTTTATTGTTCGTTTTTATTTATTATACTTATTTATTTCTATTTGTTTTTAAACTTTTTAGCACTGATGATGGAAATTGAATTTTTCCGAAACGTCTGTTAATAAATATGTACCATCTTTTCGTCCTCCTATTCCTCGCTAAGCTACGCTTCCCTAAGAACAAACCATTCAACCAAGTTATATATATATATATATATATATATAAAATGTGTGTGTGTGTGTGTGTGTCAATAGATACCTTTAACTCTGACCGGTATTTTTCCGGTAAAACTGTGGGGTTTATTTCATAGCCCTTCTCGAGAGTAGCTTTAGTGAAGGTTAGAACCGGCGCTGGCAGAGGCATCTGCTCCCTCTGTGGGAGAGAACAGCAAGCGAGAGTGGGGTTTACACCCCTGGGTTGGCTCCCATGGAGATGCCTAAGGGCTTCACGCAAATCCCAGAGTAACCTGTTTAAGGGAATCTTGTGGGGAGAAGGGTCAGAGGGGTTACGGGAGAGTTCCGCTTCCCAGTCTCTGGGGTCTTTGCCCGCTTCGTCTGCGTCCGAAGGGGAATTGGAATCGCCTTCGCTGTCCCATCTCGAGTGCTCTCTCGGGGGTTGCCCCCCGCTTCTTCGCGGGGGCAATGGGGGCTTCTTCGTCTTTGGGGGCAAAGGAGGGGGGGAAGGGAGCACATCTGGGAGTCTGTTGAAACTACCTCCGAGGCCGCTATCGGTAGAAGCGACGGAGGGGCAGCGACCCCCGTGGGACCGAACGGACAGGTCAGAATCGCTCTGAACGCGCTCGAATCCCCGACGACGGAGCCCGATGTCGTCCGTGACAATACCGTGACGACGAGGAGGAAGCGACGATGCCTCGACGGCGGCCACCATCGGGGGACTTTTCAAGCGATCGTTGTAGGAGGCAGATCCCGCGGTAACCCCATAATGGGGTACACCTTTTTCAAACGTTCTCATCGGATTTCAAATGTTTTGAGTCAGGAGCTATACTAATTTTCCTCCATTAAAAACTGGTAAACGTCTTTTTTTCTAATTTCCCTTTCGGCTACTGTCGAGTGACCTAATATAAAGTAGTTGCTATGGCAACCGAATTAACAGTTAAAATGAAATCCAATTAAACTACATCAATTACTAAATATTTCTTCAAACGAGAAGACCGTTCCACTCCGCGTAAATTACCCATTATTACGCTATAAATTCTAATCCTCTTTGAAGAACGCACTATTCAATGCAATCTATACTACCGTTTAATACAAAACACGATTTCCAACAAAATACCGTTTACAATACACTGTTTAAAATCGAAAGCTGCGCACACGACGAAAGCACGAATATGTATGACGCATGCGCTATTTTACGACACTTATAATGAACTTTAAAATATGAAAATATCATACAATAATAAGTTTCCTTAAGGGAAAAAAAAAAAGCCATTCATCACCTTTGATATATCACAATTTCACTTTACTGATTTTTTTTAACACATTTTCAGGTAAAAACCATATACAAATTTCTCTTTCCTCTACGATGAATTTAATAATTAGTAAATAAACCAATAAAAAAAATTATTATTATTATTAAGTTTGTATCAGTGAAACGAAGATTGTTTACTTTAAAAAAGATTTGACGCGTGGACAGTGGATTTTGCGTGTGGTTTCTTCGGTCGCGAGAACACGACTAATCGTGTTTGAAGGAACGACTCTCCTCGTTCGCACGATTAAGAAAAACGATAAATTTCTCTGGTGGATTTTGCCTCCGGTGATTTTTTTCTCATTTTATACGATTAATTCAACAATAGTTACGAAGCGATAATTTGATTGGTTAAAACACTATTACTGGAGTATATAGTATATACAGTACAGCAGAGCTGGGCACTTGCGGTACTGCGGTACTACCAAACTGGGACCGCATAACGCAGTACCGCAAAGGATCGCTGAAAGTACCGCAGTACCGCTACCGCATTCAAATTTCCGCGTACCGGTTTGGTACCGGTTTGGTAGTACCGCAGTACCGCAAAATATGCCGCAAGTGCCCAGCTCTGCAGTACAGTATATACGTTACGAGGAATCTGCTTAACTCGGGATTTCGTGATAGTTTTGTTAAACCTACGGGAAAATTATTGAATGGCCCGTTAGGTTAATTGAATGCCCGGTTAGGTCAACTGTACGCCCTTGACGATTGGTTAGGTTAAGTTGTGATATTTTCGTTAAAATTAACCAAAGTATCCCGACTTAACCTTGCATGAAACCTCTGACCATTTTAGGGATTTCTTGTAACATATATACACCAAGAGCACGTGTGCAGGTCAATCCTGAGTCGTCGTTCAAACCTTCAAGTATACTATATATATATAATAATATATATATATAGATATATTATATATAATATATATATATATATATATATATACACGTGATACGTATTTCACGTGTGAGCATGTCTGTCTACACACGCAAAAATAAATTCTTGCACGTTTCCTAACATAAATATTCCAAGGCCAACCTAATGATAATAATAATAATTGACTTAAGAACGAGAGACCATTATAAGGAACAAACCACCTTACAGGTTAATTGCGAAATAAATGGCGCAGGTATAATTATTATTATTAAAAGTATTAAAACGATATTACTACTGATAAATGTCATTAATGGGTATAATCAAATGCGCGAATGTTAGTTTTATATTTTTTTCTCCATAAGAATTGGTGAATATAGCCGGAAAATAAGGCACGTGATGTACCATGTTGACGACGTAGCTGCTTCTTTGCCCGGTTAGGTCAACTGTACGCCCTCGACGATTGGTTAGGTTAAGTCGTGATATTTTTGTTAGTTTCAACGAAAATATTACGACTTAACCTAACCAATCGTCGAGGCCGTACGTCGACCTAACCGGGCAAAGAAGCTACGTCGTCAACATGGAGCATTTATCAGTTTAATATCGTTTTAATACTTTTAATAGTTATATTGAGGCTTACATATTTTTTGTCGATATTAAACGTATAAATAATTTCCGACGCTAAAGTATATGTATATCTGAATAGTTTTCAATTTGATAAAGGATTTGACGAAACGTATATCTGACAGAAGGTATTGTTAAAAGCTGGCACTGTTGGCACTACTAAATCAACCATTTATGTATTTTTACAAAAATCACAGAAGTAACAAAAAAGCCTAATAAAGACTCGGAAAATCTTTTTTATCGGGAGGGGGGCGGTTGTTGAGCCTCCTTCGTAATATGATAGCAAATGTCGCTGACGGAGGGGACCAATAGCTTTACGTGGGATCTAAACCACGGCTCGCTACAATTTGAAAGCGGAGGACGATCTCCCATCCAACTACTCTCCGGACCCAATGTCGCTTAACTTCGATTATCGACGGGAAGCGGTTGTAGCGACACGACCACGATCTAACTCTACCTCAGGAAAGAAACAACGAAGAATATATGGGAAACAAAATCGCAAAACAGAAACGAATTTCCGACTAACGCGTTACTACATAGTGGTTAAAAGTGAAAATTGACGTAAAGGAGAATTTTAAAAAATGGATGAAATCCTTTCTCGTACCAAACTTGTTTCTGGTGAGAAACGGCGGTGGTTTTACAACCTCAACTTCATTATTAACCCTTTACCGCCTGAATTTTTTGTAGGGTTAAGTTATGAATGCATGTATTTGACATGTTACAAATTTGTCCACCTAGGCAGTAAAGGGTTAAAGACAATATACGGCGGGCGCACTTCGATTAACTACGTCGTATTTCGTCTAAAATTGGAGAAACCCTAAAAGTTAAGGCGTTTTCACCTACAATTAATTCGTAACATACTTCCTCTCGAGTCGAGAACAATCGAACGACACGTGATCACGCTAAACTCGTTCATTCGCCGATACGAACGGCACCGGATGCGCTCGTACAACTCGAACAAGAAAACTCGATTAAGCTTAACCGCAGAAATGAGTTTCTTCCTCTCCACACTCAACCAATCAACAAATAAGAGGAAGTCGAATTCACACACGTACAAACACACACACACACATATGCGCATCTCCACGAAAGTGAGGTGCCGACTTTTTTAAATCCATGTATCTAAAAACCTAATTAACTTAACCTAACTTAACCTAACCTAACCTAACCTAACCTTAATGTCATTGAACCAAGAAGGTGCGATAAATGTTTCAAATGTAACTGAGTGCTCAGAGTGTCTTCTGTTGAGTCGGTAAATAGTGAAGTGGGTCTACTAGCTAATTTAGCTTAACCTGGCCCAACCAAACCTTAACTAACGTACTCTAGCGTAGCCTAACCTAAGTATGACTAACGTATCTTTCTTTTCAACAATAAATTTTCTTCGAATTTTTTAAATGTTCCGAGGTACCAAAAGTGTTACTTTACAAAAAATTACCCCACTACATCCGTGATTTATTACACACTCCGCTTCACTTATGACCAGTTGTGTACGCGCGCGCGCGCGCGCACACACACACACACACACATATATATATATATATTATATATATATATATATATATATATATATATATATAAGCACACCGGACAAAAAATTAGTCACCCCTAATAGCACCGATAGTAGGAAGTTCAAGGTCACACAGAGGGCGCTGATGTAGCATTGTAAGTGACAAGTAGCGGTGACGTAGCACACAGGATCAGATCTGTTTCGTGAGGTGGTGAAGAACAAAGTGTGTGTTGGATATAGTCTGCAAAATGGGTCGTGAGGCAGACGTTACTCAGTGGCAAAAAGGAGCCATCGTGTTTGGCAGAGCCCACGGACACAAAATGTCTGAAGTAGCCCAATTTGTTGGTGCGTCAACGCGTACTGTCCAGCGAGTTTACAAAGAGTGATGTAGTTCGCAATCAACTGACAATCGACGGCGTAACTGTGGCCGGAAAACAATTCTCGACAATAGGGGCCGCCGCCATGTTTCTCGTCTAGTAACTGCAAATCGTTTTCAAACCAGAGAACAATTGCTCCAAGAAACCAATGAGGTTCTCCAGCGACCAATTTCCGAACGGACATTGCGACGAGAACTGCATGCGATGGACATCTGGAGCAGGGTACCACGGAAGAGGCCGCTGTTAACAGCAAGTCACAAATTGGCACGTTATAAATGGGCTCAGAGGCACAAAAACCGGACTGCGGCAGATTGGAAACGTGTAATTTGGTCCGATGAGTCCCGTTTTTGTTTGTTCTCCAATGATGGGAGGCGACGAGTACATCGCAGGTCCAATGAAGCCTTTAATCCTGAATGCGTCGAAGGTGTTGTTCAGGCTGGAAACAGAAAGTGAAGCGCAGGAATAGACACCCACGGACTCTGGCGGAACTTCGGGACCGGCTGATGAACGAGTGGCAGCAAATCGATGTTCAGTACATGCACAACCTCGTAGAGTCTCTGCCTCGCCGGATTCGTGCGGTTATCAAGGCCAGAGGCGCCGTCACACGTTATTAGGTACATTCTGAGAGGGGTGACTAATTTTTTGTCCGGTGTGCTTATATATATATATATATATATATATATGAGTGACTCAACAATGTTGACGCGACGCAAGTTGACTTCACACTGCGATAAAACAAAAAGTTTTGACGAGTGGCCTGTCACTCTCCCTCCCTCGAGCTGAACAATTCTGAATTAACGTCATTAATTAATGTCCATCAAACCATCCGTTCAGAAGCCGACGTTCCGCGAGAACGCCAACGACCGAAGAGGAGTCAACAATGAAGGAACAATGTCCGAATGACCGTCGACCACATTTAAAGATAGAAAAGGAAAAGTTAAGCAAACCCGGCCTTTAACTCTTTTGGGTGTCTTTATTCTAATGAAACCTGAATCAGGGGGTGGGGTCAGAACAGTCTGGAGGGGCGGGTGGAGTGATTTTACCCAATATATACACGCAATGTCTCTTTTATCCTTATAAAGATTATATAGCCGTTTTAACGGATTTACCCAATCTTATTTTGAGATTTTTTTTTGCCCAGTAATCAACGTTGTTTGTTTCCTTTACTTGATAAACCGGACACACATTCATCCGAAAATGTGATATTTCGAACGAAATCTGGATCACTGTTGGAACTTTTGTCTCATTGTTTCGGCAAACTGCAGCCGTCTATCAAAATCATCGTCGTATATGAGCCGAGAGTAAATGGGTTTGCAATCGTGGCACTCCCGTGATTTCAATATTTTTGCGATTGAAAATTTGGAAATACCCAATTCCTCTGCGACTTTTCTCGTTGAAGTTGTTGAATCGACTTCAAAACTGGCGGTACTGGCCTTCCACGTCTAAGACGATCTTTTTTACCAGGCTCCCTGTTTCCAAAATCTTGAGCTTTCAGTATCTAACAGTGGTTGCATTTGGTGGTGATTTATATTTTTCTTGAAATAAACACAAACTTTCTTCACAATTATTATAAGAAATAGCCCATGATACAAGATACACTTTTTCTTCATTGCTGTATTCCATCCTTACTGACATGGCGCTGACTGGGGCTAGGGTTTAGGGCCTTCCTGGCTAGAAACCTTTGCTATGAAAAGTATCGCATAGACTGCAGTGATGTCACTGAATTTATTTATTATTAACAAATTATTTGTATGTATAAAATCCTTGAAAACTTTTCACCCACAAAGAAATGACATTTTTACAAAATAGTATTTAATGAATAAAAAAGGTAGATCACTTTTCGCGCTACTTGTGGGGGGGGGGGGGGGTGCAGGAGGGGACTCTCTCTCTCTCTCTATATATATTATATATATATATATAGAGAGAGAGAGAGAGAGAGAGAGAGAGAGAGGGGGGGGGGGGGGGAGGGGCGACAAGTATGGCCTTCGCGAAATGAGAAATCATCGAGCGGAACCTTTGTAAGGTGTGTGTGTGTGTGTGTGTGGTGTGTGTATATCGTAAAGAACGACGCTTGTATAGGAGAACATTCTGCGCAAGATGAGAAGAGAGAACGAACAAATGGAAAAATGAGGTAACCACCCGGGAATCGAACCCGGGATCTTCCGATTGCCGGTCAGATATGATAACCATTACACCACGGGCCTCACTCGAACAAATGCCGTAATTCCTCTACATACGCGCAGAATGTTCTCCTATACAAGCGTCGTTCTTTACGTTATTTATACTGCGTGTTCTTTGCAGTGAAATGTATATAGATTACGGCAGCGGGAGGTGCCCCCTTGGGGCATTGGTTTCTGCGCGTATGTAGAGGAATTACGGCATTTGTTCGAGTGAGGCCCGTGGTGTAATGGTTATCATATCTGACCGGCAATCGGAAGATCCCGGGTTCGATTCCCGGGTGGTTACCTCATTTTTTCATTTGTTCGTTCTCTCTTCTCATCTTGCGCAGAATGTTCTCCTATACAAGCGTCGTTCTTTACGTTATTTATACTGCGTGTTCTTTGCAGTTGAAATGTATACAGGGCGTCCCAAAAAAATGTGTACACACTTTAAATAATTATAAAGGCAGTGTTTATTAAAATACATTTCATTTTCAAAATGTAATAGATTCTACAGACATTATGTAATTGTTTTGTCAACGCCTGTTTTCAAACTGACGTCCGTTCTGGTCCAGGCACTGCTGATAACGCGAAGCAATGGAATCGCAAACATCACGAAACATTTCGTTTGGTATTTGTGTGCATTCTCGTTCAATGGCTGCTCTCAATTCAGCGACTGTTGCAGGTTTTATAGCGTAGACTTTGTCTTTTAAGTATCCCCATAAAAAAAAGTCTAGTGGTGTGAGGTCTGGTGAACGCGGAGGGTATTCTACGAAACCCCTTCGTCCAATCCACATCCACATCGTGCCAAGTACCACTCGCAATACTCCACTCTTCGGTCCGGATCATCTTCATTAATAGCATGGACTAATCTTGGAATGTAACTTTTCCATTGACAGCGCTTCAAAATGCGTTGGACAGACGATTCTGAAATTCCTACCTCACGACTCGCTTGCCGCACAGATTTTCTTGGACTTTGGTGATACGTTTCCAGTACTCTTTCTTGCTTTGTGGGGCTTGTCGATGTCCGTGGTCTTCCGGAACGCTTTTTGTGGACATTCTGAACAGTTCCATCGGCTTCAAACTTATCTCTAATTCGAGTGATGGTAAGTCGCGTTGGTGGATCTGTTTGAAACTCCCTCCTAAACTGTCTTTGCACTTCAACTGCGTTTTCACACTTCCAGTACCAGTAGCATTTTAGAATGAATTTCCTTTGTTCAAAGCTTAGTCTGACTGCCATTATTAATTCTAATGGGTTTAACTTGGAAAGAAAGAAACATCAAGTGAGCTATCAGCTGTTAAAGTGTGTATACATTTTTTTGGGACGCCCTGTATATAGATACGGCATGCGGGAGGTGCCCCCTTGGGGCATTGGTTTCTGCGCGTATGTAGAGGAATTACGGCATTTGTTCGAGTGAGGCCCGTGGTGTAATGGTTATCATATCTGACCGGCAATCAGAAGATCCCGGGTTCGATTCCCGGGTGGTTACCTCATTTTTTAATTTGTTCGTTCTCTCTTCTCATCTTGCGCAGAATGTTCTTCTATACAAGCGTCGTTCTTTACGTTATTTATACTGCGTGTTCTTTGCAGTTGAAATATATATATATATATATAATATATATATATATATATATATATATATATATATATATATATACACACAGCGTGTTATCAAATTATGTTTCATAAATTAGTATACATAGTGTCGAAGTGAACAAAAAAGTTCGTATAAACATAGATCCGCAATCGCTTCGTTTCCGAGATACATTGCTTTTTGCTGAGGACGATCCAATTAAAATGAGTCATTAAAGTTTATCGAAGTCGTAGTTGTGTGGTTGTTTAGATAGATATTTTTCTTTTGTTTTGATAGTATTTTGTTAGTTGCCATTTTAGAAAGCAAAATTATTTCCTTCATTTCATGTGTCACTCTCGTGTAATGTTACAGAGCGTTATGAATCAGTATTCTTTTGAAGAACACGAGATGCATATCAGCAAGTTCTTCAAAAGAATATTGCTTCATAACGCTCTAACATTACACGAGAGTGGCACATAAAATGACAAGTAACATGACAAGTAACAAAATACTATCAAAACAAAAGAAAAATATCTATCTAAAGAACCACACAACGACGACTTTGATAAACTTTAATGACTTTCATTTTAACTGGATCGTCCTCGGCAAAAATGCAATGTATCTCGGAAACGAAGCGATTGCGGATTTATGTTCATCGAAACTTTTTTCTTCACTGTGACGTCCTGAATACGTATACTAATTTATGAAACAATTTGATAACACCCTGTACATACACACACCCTGGTTAACCTTAGTTTTGCTTCAGCTCGAATTGTTCATTCTGACGATGGTCAAGCTTCTCACTTTACCTTAGACCTACAGTTTAACGTGGAATCCGAACCACGCCTCCAGCCCAGCATCTTAACCACTAGGCTACCCAGGGTACCCATTTATCTACAAACCAAGGTCTTGATCCCAGGACGAATGGATTCGTAGTCGGCGACGCTAACCACTACACCAACGAGGCGCAATATATATATATATTATATATATATATATATATATATATATATATATATATATATATATATATATATATATACACACACACACACACATATATATATATATATATATACACACACACGGGTGTCCGAGAATTATCTGTACAATTTTTGGCTGTTATTAAAAGTCAACCAGGAAGTGTAGAAATTCCAGTGTTGTCCCATTTTACAGAGAATCTCATTAAGTTTTTTCTGATACCACGTTTTGACAAGTTTTTTAGAAATGTACGCGGGTGACAGACATTGATGATTTAAAAGCAAGAATCACAGCTGCTATTAAGCGAATTGATGTGGATATGCTGCAGCGTACATGGCAACATTTGGAGTATCGATTGGATGTTTTGCGAATCACTAATGGTGCACATATCGAATGTTTGTAACAACGTTACTTTAATAAAAGAAACTTTTGAAAATACAGATTCTAAATAATCTTGTTTAAGAATTTTACGTGTGTTATCAAGAATTTTATTAAAAGATGAAATTGTACAGATAATGTTCGGACACACTGGAATTTCTAAAAAACTTGTCAAAACTTGGTATCAGAAAAAACTTAATGAGATTCTCTGTAAAATGGGACAACACTGGAATTTCTACACTTCATGGTTGACTTTTAATAACAACCAAAAATTGTACAGATAATTCTCGGACACCCTGTATATATAAAATTATATATATATATAAAAAGTGTACTTAGCATTTTGGCGCCCTTAGGCAAGGAAATTGTCACCACAGTGGCTTACAGTTGTGCCATTTGATATCGCTAGTTTGATATTAGAGGCTGCTGTTCTTTTTTATTTTAAACCTTGTATGTGAATCCATTTACAGTAATTTGTTCGTACTTATAACTTATTTATTTTCTATTTTTGTTTTCTCTGCCCTATTTATGATGAAATATAACAAAATTTGCTACCTTAGGCAGGTGCCTTCTCTGCCTTTATGTAAATCCGCCTCTATATATATATATATATATATATATGAGGGGTCGCGCGTCTTAAGATACCTAAGCGCCACCACAGGCGAAAACGTGTTTTTGATGGATATCACTATTTTCACTCTTCCTCTATCGCGTGGTTTGGGTTATAATGACCTTACGACACTAGAAGTATGGTTGAAAACCTTATGAAGCGAACTACTTTTTTCACCTCTATCGCCAGCCAAAAGTTCACCCAAAGTTCGGCATAATAAGAAAACAAAAAAATAAAATAAAAATATATATATAAAATACAAAATATAAAAATCTATTCGAAAAACTCCTGAACATCTTCATTAGCATACTTAGAACTCTAATTTAGCCAAAAATGAACGTTCTAGCTCAATTAATAACAGAGATACTATTGCGAGAATATTGCTGAACTTTGGAGGCGATTTCTGGCGAATTTTAATTTTGGCGCCTAGGTACCTTAAGACGCGGGACCCCTCATATATATAAAGGGAATAGGAAGATCAGACTTATAAAAACGGTGTTTATTGTGCCAAACATTTCACATAAACTCTTTCCATCCTCTTTAGAGTATTAAACCATGATCTTATATTTGAGAATTAAAAACACGCAAGTTCTCTAGAAGATTGTAGAAGACCAAGTTTGCACTTTATTATACATCAGTCAACGGATTCATCGCGACCTATGTCGTAACACCGCTTCCCGTCAATCAGCGAAATTAAGTGACACTGGGTCTGGGTGGTATCTAGATTGGAGAACTGTCCTCCGCATCCAGATTATGTACGACCGTGGTTTTAGTTTCCGACCTCAAAGGAAAATTTATTTTAAATTAAATTTACAAAAGTTATACATGAAAACTAAAACAAATGTTCAAATCGATGTCTTGTTTTGGGACCTTTTTTTTGTTGCAGGTAGAATAACGCGATGGTTAATATGGAAGCGAGTTACGCTGGTGAGGAAAATGCTTCCAGAAGCATTTTCCTCACGAGTGTAACTCGCTTCCATATTGTTTTAGTTCTAATGTATTATTTTTTTTAATTTAACTTACAATAATTTTTTTTACGAGACCGGACTTATGAGACACCCTGTATATGAATGAGGCACTGTATTCCATTATATAACTTACATTAATAAAAGGCACGAATTTTTTTTTTTACGAGACCGGACTTATGGGACACCCTGTATATGAATGAGGCGCTGTATTCCATTATATAACTTACATTAATAAAAGGAACGAAATTTTTTTACGAGACCGGACTTATGGGACACCCTGTATATGAATGAGGCACTGTATTCCATTATATAACTTACATTAATAAAAGGAACGAAATTTTTTTACGAGACCGGACTTATGGGACACCCTGTATATGAATGAGGCACTGTATTCCATTATATAACTTACATTAATAAAAGGCACGAAATTACTGGGTCGAAAGCAGTAACTGATTAGGAGGATATATCATCGTTAAATTAACATCAAATCCAAGTTAATGGTTATAAAAGAAAACCGTAATTATATATTGTTAAAGAATGATAATGATTGTTAAAACGGAGAACCATCAATTTTGTTCACTGTCAAATACTACTACTGAAAACAAGGATAGTTAGTAGTAGTAGTCGTAGTAATAATAATTTTTTAAACTGCATATGGTACATGTCATTCTAAAAAGAAAATTTTTGCTCCAAATAAGTGAAAAGAAAATTCTGTTCTAGATACTAGAGAATAAATTGGAAAGCAGACTTCTTTAATTCCGAATGTTAATGTATTTTGTGAAAAAAACAACTCCAAGGCGACAGACAAACAGACACAATTTATTTGGGGTAATTTTTCAAACGACTAAACCAGTCAATTGCACTCAAGGCCAAATGTAATTTTTTACATCCCGCGAACAATGCGTGCTAATTGCGAACCTGTCCATTTCAGTTTACGTTGGCTGACGATTTGTCAAGTTGCAATATAAAACAACGGTTCTGAGAAACAACCGATTACAAATTTTACTTAAGAGATTCCCTTACGGATGTTTACGTCAAAAACGAAGTGAATCAATTGCTGGATTTCGACTTGGTCAGAAGTCGGAATTAAACCACTTTAATTTATTTTTTTTTCAACCCATAAAGACCCTCAAATACTAAACCTTTAAAGTCATTTTTATACGATGAACGAAAATAAAATGTGATTCCATATCAAGTAATTGAACAGCAGTCACAACAGACTAAAAGTGAATATTATAAAACTTCTATTTTACCTATTTGATAAAAGTATTTTCCGACTGCACTAAATCGTATTCTTACTTTTTTATAGGCCTCGTTTTCTTTGTACTCAGTTTTTCTAATTAACAAAACTTTACCGCTAAGGCATGAAACTGTTCTAAATTCACAGTAACTAATTTGAATATCTACAACCAAAACCTCCAAACGAACCAAAATCTCCATAATGGAGATACTACAAGACCTACTACTCTGACCACTCGTTCCAATTCCCCCAAGACAGAAATAGAGAGCAAACCAAATTGCCCAACTCTATTTAAAGAGTCTCCATAGAGAACAACCATGAAACGTAGTTTATTTCTTTGAAGTATACAACTATTTATGTTTTTAAACAAGATGAGTAAAAAGAAGGAAGTGTAGACTAGAAAACCTTTTTAAACAGTATATTAATACATGGTGCCGCATTTCTACTATTACTTTGAACACTAAGAGTATAACCATTGTGTGTGTATATATATTCCAACGAAACAGCGATGAAAAGGCGTAGGAAAATGATTGTTTACAGAAGTCTCCGCCTACGGAGGCGGAGCATATACAACGTACATCTCTTACTAATGTGTATTCGGGCCAAGTTGGACTAGATTCCATCAACTCCGCTCACTGATCATAAATTGTCTAATCAGGGACAATGTTCCATTTCTTCCAAAGGCTGACTGATCAGAGGAAAGAAAATATTTTTTTTACCCTGACGTCCAATACTATTTCGTTAAAATGTAAATATACAGTGGTATAACGAAGACTACGATATATCTATTCCACTTCAACTACAATTTTCATAAATTCACTTAACATCTAAATAACACGTAAAGAATTTCAGTGAAGAAAAAAAAATATTACACAAATTTTAAGCCACAAATAGTACAACCACATTCAAGTTGTCACTTAACAGTTAACCTTCACAAAAACCTTTTGAGGAATCCTCCCACTTGATCATTAATTAATAAAATCTCACCTGTGACAATCCCAGTCTATAGGACGAAGCGTCTAAATCGAGATGAGGTAAAATGGTTTCCGCTGCGGCCTTTTCATCTTTCACAGGGGGCGGAGCCCTCGCTTCGGACGGGGCTAAAACGGAAAATCTCCTTCGGAATTCGGGGTACTGAAGGTGTTCAGGGAAGCCCTGTTTGTGTAACCGAAGGGCGTCCAGAATTTGACAACCTCGAATCTGAAAAAAATAAATTTCCAATCATTTCAAAGAAAACTTTCGCTAACCCGAACCTGTGAGCACCATATACACTTAAGTTAAAATATAGGTTTTTTTCAAACTTGTTTACCTGCGATCTCACTAGAGGTACATTTAGGAGAACGTCTTCAGAGGAGACTTTATTTGGGGTTTGGGGCGACCCTTTGAGGTCGCAAAGACCAGCGTTGTGTTGGGGTAGGATGCAGTGCACGAATTTCAATTTGGTTCTTCTTAACGTTTCGATAATACCGTCCTGAAAAGATAGAAACGGAGCTTGAAGGGAATAATTTATAAACTAATGGTGAATAACGGCTAATAAAATTACTGAATCACCGCCGTTGTTAATAAATGGATAACTACGTCGGCACTTTTCACATTCAACAGATAATTAAATTATGAATGTTGAACCGGAGGTGTACAATACTACTGAAGCACCTACGCGAAAACGGGCCATACGGATAGGAAGATTCCTTTGCAGAGAAGTACGTAATAGAATTAAAACCAAAGGAATGATAAAAAGACACTCGTTACGCGAGTGTGTGTGAGAATAAAATATCAATAGTTAAGACTAAAACATAATATGCTCATGAACTTAAAAATAATTAAGAAACATTTTGAACGTACCACTGTAAACTTGACTTGAAGGCACACGCTCTTTCTCTTAATGCTAGCAGTACCCGTTGTGAAAGCTCTCCTGATGGAAGAAGCTCTTCGAAGAGACTGAGACCCCTCAATACCAACCACGGAACCGCTAATCGTATTGCTCACGGGACCCCTCGAAAACACGAATAAGCGACTCAAAATCTCCCTGAAATGAAAAGAAATCAATCAGTATGTATTGCAAATGATTCGCAGATGCGCAACACACACACACATATTGAACACAACTGAATAGACTTCCCAAGTTAAATATTAGCATTTAATTACAAATTGCCTCGCTTAAAATAAGGAAACAAATAATTTTGCATCCCTTTTTTTTTACAACCTCCACATTTCGTCAGCAAGCGGCGGGCCGGCCATCCGCCTTTCAAATGATTGGCTAAGAAATCCCAGGCTCGGGGTCCCTACCCAACACTTCCTTGGGGGATCCCAGACATGGATGTTACCTTTTTACGTTTCGTCAGCAACACAATTGTCCTCATCAAGAGTATACAAACTATAATTTGCTACTGATAAGGTGACAGACTAGAGTTTATTACCGGAAACAAGAGTTACGATGCTGTCGAAACGTGGAGAGAATTGAATAAAAACTGTTACCTTCGTCCTACGACACTAAATAACACTTTGATGGCCGGCGCTCCACTCATTATTTTGTCACGCCCAACCCCACACAATTTTCATTTTAATAGCTAAGAAGGCTCCTGGTCCTTAAATAGCGAACATACAATATGACGATTTCATAATTTATGCATTTAGCACCTAAAACCATCGTAGTTTTAAAGGATCTAAACGCGAGTGGCCATATATATCTAAAGAACCTAACACAGAAAAACAAAATTAAGAATAAATAATAAATTAATTAACATAACTAAGTATAGTCTTACATATTGGACTCTTGCAGGAGAGCTGCTGCTTGCCTAGTAACAGGATTCTCTCTGGACGCTTTGAGCCACCCTTGCGTACTGTAAGTGACAGGATTTGTGCCTTGGAAATGGTGAAGAATAAAGTGGTCGGATTTGTTTCCTTTCTGTATTAAACTGGAGTACTCTGAATTGGAATAAAGATAATTAATAGAAAGATTATAATTTTCAGTAGAAAGTTTAAAACCAAACCCGTTACGTGCGCGACTCTCACTTCAGAGCTCCAATTAATAACCTGGAATTACACCTTAGCTTTCGCGTTCGTTCGAAGATTCACTAAATGATTATACAAAATTAATTTAACTTATATGAACAGTATTCTCACGAGATTGCGCTATTTGTTATCTTCAAGCGTAAACGAGGAAGTCCACGATCTCGGTAACGGGATCAACAGTTTATGGTGGAATCCAAAACATGTGACCAAAAAAAGAAGTACGGACAGATATCTTGCATTTTATATTACTATTAGCCAGAGCGTTTATCTTGACCCGTATTATTTATGACAATACATAACCATAAAAGTTAGTTTTGCTGTTTTGAGGTAGGGAAATAATCGAATAAAATGATGGACTAGACGACTCCCCTGCACAAACACAACCAAGCCATTTGAACACACACACACACACACACACACACACACACACACACACACACACACACACACACACTACAAAATTAATTAACCAAACCTAATTTAATCTAACTTAACCTTAACTTAATGTAATCGAACCGAGAAGGGCGTGATAAGTGTTTCGGACGCAATTGCAGGCTCGAAGGGTGTTTTCTGTTAAATCATTAAATAGTGAGGTACTCACTAATCTAGCCTAGCATAATCTAACTTAACCTTAATTAACCCAATCTAGCGTAATTTAACCGAACCAGAACGAACATATTTTTTTCCCGACAATAAAAATGTTTATTTTTTAAATAAAGTTTTTAATGTTTCGAGATATCAAAAGTGTTATCTCTCAAAAAAATTATCCTGCTACATCCGAGTTAGCACACACTCAACTTCACTTATACTCATTTGCGCGCGTGCGCGCACGCACGCACATCTCTGTTTTCACGTAACGCTTCCACCCTTTCTCTTACCTCTATCCCCATAATGCGTGAACAGCCTCTGAAGGAAGGATTGGTCGGAAGCCCCGGGAAAAATAGCCTCCTCGTCGAGCAGCCAAAGGAGACCGCGTCGATCAGCCTCTCGGAGATCGACCTGAGACGTTCTAACCACCGAATTAGAGGACGGTTTGTCTAGGAGGGAGATAAGTGGAGCGGGAGTTCCTAATTCGTCCGTGACGTCACCATATTCAATGTGTTCCTTGGGTGGGATGGAAAAGTATTTCACGTCAGTTTTAACTTCGAGTGAAATTAACTGAAAAAGCGCGCGTGCCGTTAAAGGAAAATGGGAGTTATCACAAATAATAAATCAGATAATGTTAAAGGAAAAGTGGGAGTTATCACAAATAATAAATCAGATAATGTTTGGAGATTTTTAATTTGCTTCGTAACGGAAAAGGTCATGTGACGGAGGGGACGTACAATTTTACTTGGGATCTGAACCACGGGTTGTGACATCATCTGAACGCGGAGGACGGTCACCCATGAGACACAAAGTTAAAATACAAGAAGGAAAATTAAACGTCCGTAAATCACCTGAGCGTATCTATCCGTCTGAGCCGTAAAAGTCGCGTCGTGGAAGAGCATCTGAAGCCTCTCCTGCGCGTAATTGTGACACAAATCTGAAAACGATGCTCCGGTATTGCGGCCGCATGACGCGGGATTTTGAAAACCGGGTGAATCTACTACTAAGATGGAATTAACGGTGTGAGCTGAAGTAGAAATGCATCTAACGGGAACAAAATAAGAAAATTCTAAAAATGAAGTCTTCAAAAGCATTATGCAAAAATCAACCAAAATTCATGTTATCCACAGAGGATAATAGTAAGGATACCCTCTGTTATTTTTTTTACCCTCTGTTATTTTTTTTTTTTCATTTTTTTTTCAAAGTGAAGTACCAAAGCCTTTAAAGTGGAATGATGTTCACGAATTCTGCCTTCGAAAAAAATGTTTACATTTAGGTTATCAAGAGTTTGGAGATTGGGCTGGAATAGTCCCTGAACTCCCGAAACAATACTTATTCATAAAAATAATTTTGTAAAAGGGCAAATAAAACATAGTAAAATTAACTAAAAGGTTACACCCAAAATTTCTGAAAATTTTTAACCTGAAACTATTACCCTCTTGATTCAACCATCAGTAGAACGTTTTAAATTCGGTATAATTGTTACTAGCATTTAAAAGACTATGAAGATGAGTTCACCAACTGAACACATACATTACATTGTAACAAAGTTTTCAGAATATGTAATAACTCATAAAAATACAAAAATTTAATTGTTTCTAAAAATTCACTTTAATTGCAAAAAACCTATTTTCAGTTTTTAAAAAAGTTTGCCCACTGACTATATATTACAAAACCTTTCAAAATATACAATAACTGAAGTGGTACCTTTCAAATTTCATTATTTTCTTAAAAATTTACGACGACAAAAGGGTTATAAAATATCAGTTCCCTTCGACCTTCTGTCGGTGATCCAGAATAATTCTTGAAAATATACGTACTTTCCTTGACGAGTTTTAAATTTACCCAAACACTCACCGATTGATAAGGGCGACAATAGCATTGAAAGTTTCTACGTAGAGGCCGGCCGCAATACCCTCCACAGCCTCCAGACCTTCAGGTCGCTCTTGGACCCTGTCGGTAGGGGAAGAGGATCCAGTCCTTTAGTGAAGATGGAAATAGGAATTAATATGACATATTTTTAACAAAATAACAGCAACAACAGGCTAAAATTAACACTCGAAATTTTTTCTTATCGAAAAAGTTAAAAGGCAAAAATTTTAAGGGAACCATACGTTTATCTTGAAAATTCCTTAACAACATTCTCTAATGTATGTAATGGAAGTTATGAGTGATTTTTTTAGTAGAATGAATTTGAAGAAAAAAACGATGCCAGTGACTCGTTAGTCAGGATTTAAGAATGTTTATAATTTTTATTGGAGTCTCACACTCACACACACGCACACACTCCACACTCCACACTATTCATTAATAAAACACACACATTTACGGTTAAGTAAATTCCATTTAAATGATTATAGTTTTGTAGTTTTTTCAGAATTATAGTTAAGAATGATACTGCACGATATTAACTGAATAATTACAGTGAATATAGTATTAAGAAAATATTGAGGACATGCTGAGTGATTGAAGGTAATAATGAGAAACAGACTTTGAATTGAGTAACGCCACGCGGAAGACTTCTAGGCGAGCAGAAAGTGTGTAGTTTCGAGTTGTCTTAATTGGAGTACGAGTTGGGTGTGTGAATTCCGATTCCCATTTGCGTTCAAGAGTACGGCACGTCCATTGGCAGGGTCCTCTCAGAAAAGAGGCGAGAGAAGTTAAATATGGATGCAATAGTACGTGTGTGTGTGTGTGTGTGTGTAAGAACAATAGAGATGTGATGACAATTGTTCGTTTGCGTGTGAACTATATAAAATCCAGTTGGGAGAACAGAGACTAGGTTGGAGTTGCCTGCATGGACGAATGTCATTTTATGGTTTTTTTTTATATCCATTTTCCGAGTTCTCCAGTTACTTCCCCTTGCAATTTGTCTTAATCCTTCATCCTATCCTTGCCATAACAGTTACTATTTCCCAAATCTTGGTAGTTATCATCATACTAATTACATATGCATCACGTCTATTCTAACAGTATTGCACTGCCAAATCATCATATTAACATTTGTGACCTTGTTATTAGGAGTGGGATTGTGTCGTTTTTGTAAGTTGTCCCGTAATAAAGCGGATAGCAAGTAATTATGTATTCAAATCCTAGTTCCCTTCTCCTTTCCTTCATTAATATTTGATCTTGGATTATTTAATTAGAGGACACGAGTGTCGAGAATAGTGAGAGACAAAGTGACTGCAGTTTTTGTTGGTGAATGAATCGTACCAAAAACTTCAGAGCAACTTGGCGAAGCCAGAGACTCTCTCCACTGGTGAGGTCCATTTACTCGCTTTAAAGTTTATTTTCACGGTGCGCAAAAACCGTGACGCAAAACCATTTTGGATTGCTTTCGAGCGATACAGTAAATTAACTTAATCTAACTCGACCTAATTTAATTCAATGAACGTAATGTTCAGTATTATTATTATTATTATTGTTAGAGCAATAATAATAATATAATAATAATAATAATGACTGAGGTTGTTTAATCTCCTTCGCAAGACAAAGTCATATGACGGAGGAGGAACTACAGCTTTTCGTGGGATCCGAACCACTACCCAACCAAAGGAGGCCCAGAAAGGCACCTTAATCGCTGACGCCCGAAGTCGGAGCCGAGATATCACAGCATATATCACCTTATTTGGAAGCTGGTTCATCAGTGACAATCGAAATGGAATTTCTTCAATTTGAGATGGAAAAGTTAAAATTATTTAAAAATTATAGTGAAAAATTCAAAATTTTTGTCTTAATACCCTCTGCAACAAGTACTTATAAACTAAAAAACTGTCAATTACATCGCAATTACGCAATTATAGAAATCGAGTTCTCATATACATTACTCATGAGCTCCCCCCCCCCCTTCCCACTCCAAATAAAAAACAACTTAAAATTGCAAAAAGTAAGCCCTCTTCGGTTTCTAAAATAATTTGTACAGTGAGTCTGCACTGCATAACCTACCAGAAAATGCAAAAATTAGAATGGTAGATGAAATAATTAATACATTTATAAAATTTTGGAGAGTATATCTGCCAATATTTTACACTTTACTCTCGGTCATTCTCACAAACGTTGCGGAACGATGTCGATTTGCACAATGTCAACACCAAAATTTCTGAACTTGCATAATGTTGAAAATCTCGACCTTATGCACGTCGGTTAAATTCACTTTAAAATAGTTTAAATTGGGTCAAGTTAGGTTACATTACACCAGGTTAGTAATTTTCATTGAAAATCTGAAATGTATATATGGGTTAGTCAATTTCAGTCAGTCACAATATTAAACAAACTTTCCATTTTCAATTGAAATCCATATATTTGCATAAGGTCAATCTGGAATAATATCATGATGATGCATAATAAGGTCGAACGTCGACATTATGAAATTCGATTTTGGTTCATGTAATGCCACAAATGCGAGACAAACTAAAATAGCAAAACGAGTAACCTTTCAATTTCATAAAAATTTTAGCCACAAGTTCTACATAAATACTAGAATGGTCTTTCAAAATTCATATACTTTGATCTTGGACACACACACACACACACACACAATTTAAGTTAATGAACATAACATGTCAATAATACGTCACTTTTGATTTTTAAATCTGTACAGGTGGTATGCATTGCATAATCTTATCTTTGAGAAAATGCAGAACCCAGAATTGTCGATGAAATATTTAATGCACATAATACTAAAAGTTTACGTCACCGAAAACGACAAAATCATAATTGATAGTTCGCCTTGACCTAGGTTGGTTCAGGAAATCGTAAATTGACTAAATAAAACACTGACCAAAAACCTGGTAAGAAAACCGACCAATTAGCCAAGTCAGTCACTATTAAGAAATAAAAACAAAAATGAAGCGTTTATCCAAAGTCAAATTCGACCAATTTTCCAAAACGCCTTTCCGACCACTTTTGTCAAACGACATTTGATAAACTCGTGTAGCACTCAAGCCTTTCAGGTACCTTTTAGTCCTTTACCTGTAAGTGCTCCTGGCGGTTGCTGACGATGGTGGTGATGTGAAAATAGTTCTGGCCAGTTCCTCTACGGAAGTGCCTAGTAGAGACGCCGCCTTCTGCGCGTGTGCAGGATTTGCGAACTGGTATTTATTGGTGTTTCCCACTGGAATAACGAATTAACAATTTAATACAGTACTTAGTACGACAAGCCCTGTATAATTACTCTAGTCCGAATTCTGAGACGATTTTACATTAGTCGTAACAGAGGTATTTACGAAGTAACATTTTTTTCCAAACATTTCAGTCTCTCTACAACACCGAACAATTTCTTTCAATTTCACTTCGATATATTTACCCACACGTTATCCTCCTCCCCGCCGTCTTTCCACGTTCTGCCTTCTCTTTACCCAAGTTTTAACCTAACTCGAAGGAGTAGCCAGGAAAAGAATAGAACAAAATACAGTAGTTTAAAGGTAAGTGAATGGAAAATTTAGCCCCACATAGCCTCAACGGATCTTTGGTAACAATAATAATCAACCTCTGATAATAATTAAATAACGCTTACAACTTTGGGTCCACAACTTCAAGGAGCATCGGTTACACCGATGAAAGTGAACAATTACTGATATACGCATGAACCTGAGATCTTACCTTTAACGGCGCCCGCGGTGCCGATATGGTAAATGGAAGCGAGGACGCTCCAAATGGCTTTCTGTTCGTCTTCGGACACTTTCAACACGTCTAAAGCGGCCCTTATCCTGGCCCACGCAATGCCCGCCCTCTGCTTGTCTTCGGTCTGAGAGTAATGAGAGAGAATTATGATCAAATATGACCGAGCTACGTGCGTAGAACGTGAGTATGGTCCATATAAACTGAAAGCGGTGAACCCGAAGAGTTTAAACAGATATTTAATTTAACTAAGACTCGAGGAAATGTACATCTAAACTCCTGTTTGTGAAATTATATATATTTAAATAAATTTTATATATATATATAGGGTGTCCCATAAGTCCGGCATCATAGGAAAAATAATAAAAAGAGGCAAAACAAAAGCTTTTATTTACAGAACGTGTTCAATATGTCCACCATTGTTTTCAATACACAAATTCAGACGTGATACCCAGTCAGCACGCACACGGTGAATGATGTCAGGAGTAATGGTGTTACATGCCCCAATAATGCGCTGCCGCAAATGTTCAACACTCCTAATTTTCTCTGCGTATACCAGCGCTTTCAAGTTGCCCCAGAGATAAAAATCTAGTGGCGTGAGATCCGGGCTTCTAGCTGGCCATTCCACAGGCCCTCGACGTCCTATTCAATGACCAGGGAATTGTTGGTACAGGTATTCCCTTACTTGGGTGCTGTAATGTGCAGGAGCGCCGTCTTGCTGGAACCATGTTGGGAAATTTCCTTCTTCGTTCAAGACACTGGGAAATGCTTCTTCCTTGAGCATACGTAGGTAGGTGCCTCCAGTGACATGTTCATCGAAAAAGAGGGGGCCTATGATGCGATCCTTCCAAATGTCACACCATACCATCACCCGAGATGCACCTTGTTCCTTTGAAGAGGTATACCAGCGAGGATTGTTTTGAGACCAGTAGCGGGTGTTCTGTCGATTTACCTCACCATTTCCATAAAAAACAGCCTCGTCACTGAACAGAATGGTGGACGGGAAATTGGCATCCCGAGCATAATAAAAATATGAATTTCTCCTATGATGCCGGACTTATGGGACACCCTGTATATATATATATATATATAATATATATATATATATATATATATATATATATATATATACATACATATATATATATACACATATATATATATATACACACACTTCAATGAAGGTCCTTCAACAGACGAATAAATTACCGTCAATAAAAGATAATAATAAACAATAAACGCACTAAGAATGCAACCTAAAAACGCCTCAATATGTTTTTAAACAATCTTTTTTTTATCTATTTAAGATAAAAACCTGAAAACAAAAACTTCCTATCTTGAAAATTACTTAAAAAAAAAAAGTTAATAAAGTAATAAAGCAAGAATTTTTTCCTTTACTTGGAATTGATTCATCTCTAAAAATAAAATGACTGCAATTATGTTAAGTACAAACCACACACACACACACCACACACACACACACACACACACACACACACCACACACAAATTAAACACGTGAAATGAATGAATGATGCAAACCCACAAAGAAAAAGAAAAATGATTCCAAGGCCTTTGTGTATTCAGAAGTACACCTCGTCGTACTCCCTGACGAGGTGTACTTCTGAATATACGAAAAGCCTTGGAATCAGTTTTCTGTTTCTTTGTAGGTTTGCATCATTATATATATATATATTCCAAATAATTATTTTAATTTATCAGGGAATAAAGTACATTAAGAAATAACCCAATAATTAAAGAAACAAATCTATACATCAATGTAACCTATAGTTGTCATTGAATAGTAACATTAATAATACTGTAGTTGTAGCAGTTCAAAAATTCAAATATTTAACTGATAAATAATATTACGTATTCGAGCAAACTCAAATACGTAATACAGAAATAATTTGTTACGTAAAGTGAGCTAAAAGACATTATACGCAGACTCCCTTATTCAGACGCTACACATTCGTCAAATGTTTATAGCCACTTCGGGGACCCTCCCACCAGAGCTGGGCACTTGCGGTTTTTTGTGCGTTTTTTTGCGGTACTGCGGTACTGCGGTACTACTACCGCACTACCAAACCGGTACCGCATAACGCAAAGGATCGCTGAAAGTACAGCAGACCGCTACCGCATTCAAATTTCCCGCGGTACTTTCCGCGGTACCGACCAACACGGTAGTACCGCAGTACCGCAAAAAAAACGCAAGTGCCCAGCTCTGCCTCCCACCCAACCCCTACAAAAAAAACATTAAATTTCAATCCCTTCCCTCCTCCTCGTTAGGTTAGATTAGGTTATGCCCAGTTAGGTTAGCTGAAGTTGAATTTAAACAAACGCGCAGGTAACCATTTCGAGACTCATTGGGCCTTGTGTGTTTTTGTGTGTGTGTGTGTGTGTGTGTGTCAAAGTATGAGGAATATATCCATTCTGCGTCATCGTCTGAACCAACTCACCCTCTGCAATGGAGTCAGGAACAAATTGGAGTCCGTCAAATTATCCAATCCCAAATAATTTTTAAGATCTTCGTTGGCTCCCGACAGTAATTGGTATAAAATATGGTAATTGGGTTCTCCTTGCGGTCGGCGAACCACTCTCATTTTCTCGGGCATATACACCTGAAACGATAACGATACTTTAGTGGCTCGCTCGCATTAACGACCTACAATAAGGATTAATTATAATTATTAAGAGATTTATATAACTTAGAAGAATGGTATATTTAGAATTTAGGATATGGTCAAGACGCCAAGTCTGACAAAGTTACTTCAGTATCAGTAGGAGTAGATGAAGATGCGTGTAGGCGTAAAGGACTCCTTGAAAAGGTAAAGCTTTTTATTTTTTTAATCGGACGTAACACGTGGAATAACATTCTACTTTTACTTTGAACGAGATAAAAATCACTAGAATCAATTCCGCAATTAAAATTCCAAATACTATATATTAGTGAGTCAATCGTGATGCAGCGAGTTACACTCCCGAGGAGAAGGCGGAGGCCTTTTCCTCACCAGCGTAACTCGCTTCCATATAAGCCATTGCGTGTTATTCTACTGGCAACAAAACAAAAAAGTCCCAAAACAAGACCAATTCGATTCTTTGTTTTAGTTCTAATGTATTACTTTTGGAAATTTAATTTAAAAAAAAAATTTCCTACGAGACGCCACTTATGGGACACTATATATATTAACCTTTGGTTAGCTTCCGCCCGAATTGTTCATTCTGACGAAGGTCAAGTTTTTCACTCCAACTTAGACCTACAGTTTAAACGTGGAATCCGAACCACGCCATCAGCAGCCCAGCGTCTTAACTACTAGGCAACCTAGGGTACCCATTTATCTACCAATCACTTTCTTTATTGTGTGGAAGGATGAACAGCTGGGTTTTGCTGCGCGCCGGCTGCCGTCGGGTCTCGAACCCGGGGCCGATGGATTCGTAGTCAGCGACGCTAACCACTACACCACCGAGGCGCTTATATATATATATATATATATATATGTGTATGTGTGTGTGTGTGTGTGTGTGTGTGTGTGTGTGTGTGCGCGTAAATCTTTCACTACAACTGAAGTGGATTCTTTTTAACTTCTGATGTTATAAAATCAACTTTTTACTAATGACATTTAAAAAGAGAAAAGGTGCGTTACAAAATGTGTAACAATATGTATATATATAAAATAGACTTTATTTACAACAAATTCGAAATAGTGAAAAATAAATCTAAAAACAGCGTTTGCAAATAACTAATTTAATCCCTAAGGGCGCAAAATCTTTAGGAATTAATTTCAACTCTTAATACAAAGTTGGATTTCAGGACAAAAGCCTAAAAATAAACTACAGTACTGTTCTCCCTAAATAAAGGCATTAAATTTCTTGTCTTTATTGGAGTAACTTACATTACAAAATTAAAACCTTTGGGGTGATTTTTTTCTTTTTTAAAGTTAAAAATACTGTTGAGATAAAACTTCAAATTAACTACGAAAAAATTCGTAATTATTAACAAATATACGCAGTCATTCAGCCTTCAAAACCGTTTAACTGCTGTGTAGGTATAAGCCTTAATTTAAATTTAAAATAAATACCCTTAATAAAATTTTATAGATGTACACTCGGGATTTAGAACCCACGGAAGAACTTCTGAAACACTTTAAATGATTTACGTAATACCCTCAACGTCCTGATTCTTGTTTCCGAACCCCTTTCCCTCACCTGGACGGAGGCCGAAGCTATCTGACCAGAATGGTCAAAATCTAAGCTGAAAATTTGCGTAAAGCGTGTTGCATTCGTGTTCAGGACCGTCCGACTGTTGCCAAATGCTTCTAATAACGTAGAAATTGCGTTCAATTTCTCCACTGAAAAAGAAAAAATTTAATAAATATATATATAATATATAATATATAATATATAATATATAATATATATTATATATATATATATATATATAAAATTACAACTAATGCCAACAATTTAATGTCAGGTGTAAGTGTGCCTCACCTGTGAGAATTTTATTACAGGCACCGGCGGCGAGTGCCAGGTAATGGAGGACGTGCCTGAAATTAGTTGTTTTTCCGGCACCGGACCTCCCCAGGAATACGATGCTCTGGTCCCTTCTGGTATTGATCAGGTCTCGGTAGGTCGACTGGCCCACAGAGTAAATGTGGGGAGGCATATCTTCCAATTTGCAGCCTTTAAACATCTGGATTACCTTTGGGAAACAACGAGCCAATTACAATGTTTATAAGTATAGTACAAAATATCAACGTGCCCACAACATAAAAATTAATTCTGAGAGATTTGTGGGGCACAGTTGAGATAAACAAGCGAGGTCAACAACTGACGTCATATACCACAATGATGAATTCAGTGAAGTTTCAATTTCCACCCATCTATAACCAAGTTAGCTGAAAGTTACATCGAAAGCACCCATTTCATATGGAGGTTATAAAAGGTTTGTTCCAATTAGAACTAATGCATATATACAGGGTGTTCGGAAAGTCACTGTGCACTTATATTTATTTAATAGCATACTATTGTATGCTATTAAATAAATATAAGTGCACAGTGACTTTCCGAACACCCTGTACAATACAAAAAATACCGAGTACACCTTCGTCTACATAATTTTAATAATTTTAACTACAGCCTACAAGTTTCTCATAAAAAAATTCTTACAGAATACTGGTTTCTATAATGTATTACTGAGAACAAAAAATGTTCACAACGCTAAAATTTGTCAACTGCGCACGCACACACGCAACACACACTATGTGTGTGTCTAACTCAATTTGAATCATTATACATCCTATTCTTCTTTTCCAACTGCCCAACTTAGTGTGTGATTGCTTTAAAATTCCCTATCAACCTACCCCAAATTACAGAAAGGCACGTATGTTTTAATACTTGGGCATCTCGCCCACCGAGTACTAATCAGTTGATGGGTATCTCCATCTAATTCATCTTTAGTATCAAATAATTACCCCAGATTAATAGTTTCGTATTACACAGAGCGAAGGATGCATCTTCCTCTTACGTACGAATTGGAGACAGGACTCCGAAATGATTATAAAAGTCAGCAATTCTGATCCTCACAGAGGGTATGAATAAGAATCAAAATCAGTGTGACGAAAACTCCACTTCGGGGCCAGTACAATAACAAAAGGCATTATCCGGTCAGCAAAAGCCTTTACCTCTACCTAAAATTAATAAATATAATTGATAAATATTACTTCTATCGTGGTTCCTGTATACATACATCGTCTCGTACATTTTTTGTTTTTGCGCTTAAGGTTGAATTCCGAGGGTAATTACGAATCGTAATAATCTTCGCGTGATCTCCGTTTATACAAAAGATGCGTTGTGAAATTCGTTCACTGGAGTTTTTTATGACAGCTGTCTGGTCTATACGATATATAAAAACAAGACAAATTCGGTGCAAAATCGATATACAAACTTCATAATAAGAGACTTATAAATTTTAAATGTAATAATGGAAAACATTTTTTAAAAACCAAGAATAAAAAATAAAACTTAAAATAAAATTCGTCAGCAAAAAGTAAAAACAATGTAGCCTAAAGCGTAAATTGCCAAACAAAAACAAAACAAAAAAAACAACACACACAAATATATAATGTTATAATGTTATAATGTTTCAGACCAACAAAGACCCTAGGATCCACTCATGGCTGGTCTACCTAACTGTGTTCGTAATCGTGTATTGTGTATACACATACGAGGAAAAGTGTAGGTGTGGCTGTAAAGACTGTACAGTAATGTAGAAATGTGTGTGCACCCATTATGGGTCTCCCATTTAAAGGTGTTTGTGGGGCAAGTGAAGATCATGAGTTTTTCAATACCTCACAGTACTATGGGGGGCACCGCTCGGCAGAGGAATCTCTTTAAATGGGATGTGTAAGGACAGAGAGTATCCCCTAACCCAAGACGCTGCCTCCTATATCCCACAACACTTGTGTTGAGCTGTGGGATCTATCCCCACAAAGCCTTAATTTTACTACCTTAAACTATACCCTTTCTATCAACATGCGCGTCCAATCGATTCTTAAACATGTTTATAGACGTGCTACTAATTACTTCTACCGGCAAACTATTCCAGCTATTTACTATTCTATGCGTAAAAAAGTTTTTCGCAACTGCTGTCTCGAACCTTCTACTTGTCAACTTACACCCGTTATTTCTAGTCCTATTATATTGAGATATTTCGAAAAAGCTATCTCTATCTACGTTATCAAACCCATTCATAATTTTGAAAACCTGGATTAGATCACCCCTTAACCTCCTAGTCTCGAGTGTAGTCAATTTTAACTCTTTAAGCCTATCCTCGTACGACTTTGACCTAAGAGACGGAATCATCTTAGTTGCTCGTCTTTGAACTCTTTCGATTTTGTCTATATCTTTGCGCATATGCGGATTCCAAAATTGGACCGCGTACTCCAAATGGGGTCTAACTAATGATTTATAAAGAGGAACTATAATATCGCGCGATTTGTACTCAAAATTTCGAGCTATAAAACCTAACACTTTGTTCGCCTTATTGACGCCGCTGTACTTTGTTTCGCTACTTTTAAATCACCAGTGACTATAACTCCTAAATCTTTTTCCTGCTCTACGCTTGTTAAATCTTTCCCTGACATACTATACGCAAAATTACCGTTACGCGAACCTATATGCATAATTTTGCACTTATCCACGTTAAATCTCATTTGCCATGTGACTGACCAATCAACGATTTTATTCAGATCTTCCTGAATTTTACCTCTATCTTCGTCATTAATCGCCCTACCACCCAGCTTCGTGTCATCCGCAAACTTTGAAACTGTACTGACTAGGCCGACATCTAAATCGTTAATATATATAAGAAAAAGCAAGGGGCCCAATACAGAACCCTGAGGAACGCCACTCGCTACATTAGCCCAACACGACTCCGCTCCATCAACGACCACCCTCTGTTTCCTGCCTCGCAACCATTCTTCTAGCCAATTTATTACTACACCCCTGATTCCATGAGCCTTAGTTTTTTCAATCAGTCTTTTGTGCGGCACGGTGTCAAACGCTTTTTGAAAATCTAAATACACTACATCAACCGCCCGATGTCTATCGTAAACGTTAACCACGCTTTGGAAAAATTCTAAAAGATTAGTTAAGCAAGATTTGTTTCGCCTAAAACCGTGCTGCGTATTTCTGACCAGATTATGCACTTCTAAGTGTTCGACTATACGATCCCTAATTATTGATTCCAGTAGCTTACCTACAACAGACGTTAAACTGATTGGCCTATAATTTCCCGCCGCACCTTTATCGCCTTTCTTAAAGATAGGTGTTACGTTCGCTAACTTGAAATTATCTGGTACGCACCCCTCAGAAATAGACGCATTAAAAATCTTTGTTAGCGGCACAACAATGCTATCTTTTAATTCTTTTAGTTGTATGGGATATATGGAATCCGGACCCGGTGATTTACGCGTTTTCATTTTATCAATATAGCGCATTACTTCCCCTTCACTAACGACAATATTATCCAAAATATTACCATTATCAAAAGGTATTATGTCTATGACCGTAGGGATATTCGTTACATCTTCTATAGTAAAAACTGACGTAAAAAATTCGTTTAGCAAGGTAGCCATTTCCTTGTTTTCAGAGACTAGATCTCCATTTCCATTTTTTAATGGACCTAAGACACTTTTTACTGGATTTCTATTATTGACGTATTGAAAGAATCGCTTGGGATTTTCTTTACCGTCACGAGCTATGGAGATTTCAAATTCGCGTTTTGACTTTTTTATTACACTTTTAGCTTCACGCCTTAGAGATATGTAGTTGTTTCGTAACAACAGATTATCTTTATCGGACTTGTATAGCCTATAAGCCCTCTCTCTACTCTTTATAATGTCTCCTACTCTAGAAGTAAACCACAAGGGCTTGTTGTTTACTTTCGCACGCTTAATTTTGTACGGTACACATTCCTCATTTATAGTCCTAAATACCTTTACGAACGATTCCCACATTAGTTTTGCGTTGGAGTTCCCCATTACGTTTTCCCAATTGACGTGTGAAAATTTATTTCGAAATTTACTAAAGTCTGCGTGCTGGAAGCTAGGAATTTTAGTCGAGTTAGTTGGTTTCGAGTGACTTACTGAGAGGACAAACTCTACCATATTGTGATCGCTATTGCTCAACGGTTCTATTACTTGAAGATCAGTAATTAGCCTATCATCCGTAGTTATTACTAAATCTAAAATACTGTCCAACCTCGTAGGTTCCCCAACCTTTTGAATAAGAAAGCTATCCTCGAGAAAATTAACAAAACGATTACCTTCCGCGTCTCCCTGCATTGTATCGTAATTCACGTTGGCGCAATTAAAGTCACCCATAACTAAAGCCTGCTCACTACCGATTATTCTCTTTAGTTCACGATATAACGCTTCGTCCGTAGCAGCTGTTTGATTTGGGGGCCTATATATAACCGCAACAAGAAGTTTGAAATCGTTGAATTTAAGTTCTGCTATAGTCGAATCTATCGGTTCTGGAATTGAGTGCTTTACTTCTATAACGTTCGCAATATTATCTTTGATATACAACATAACACCGCCTCCTCGCCTACCTATTCTGTTTTTAACAAAAAGTCTATAACCTTTAATTTGATACTCCCCTACAAAGTCACGTGTTTCAGTGCTAAGCCACGATTCATTTATCGCAATTAAATCATAGTCTTTACAAGCAATTAAAGAAAAAAATTCGTTTATTTTATTTCGTAGGCTACGAGCATTTAAGGATAGAACCTTCAAATTGTTTGTAATTGCGACACCTTCGCGAGCGCGGGGGAAATTTGTGGAATTTACGCTGGGACCGTTCGGCTTACGGCAGCCTGAAAAGAAGAGACAGTATTATGAAATAGTCTTCCTAAACGCGCAGCTCCAACTTCATTAAGATGAAGTCCATCTTCGAGGAACAAGTCCCTCCTGCCGTAGAAACTGTTCCAAAAATTAGCAAAATGCACTCCTTCCTGTTGGCAAAGAGACTTTAGGTTATTGTTAATATAGGTCGCCTTGCTGTAGAAATCGCTTCGTTGGATAATTCGAGGAAGTATACCTGTTAAAACAATCTTATTAGTTTTCTCCCTTAATCGCTCTAATAAGTCCCTGTACCTAGCCAGCAGTTCTTCCGATCTAGAATTTAAAACGTTATTAGTACCGACATGAATAACATACGTTGTGTCCTCGGCGGTACTGTCTGTAAAATGGTCAACATTATTAGTTATATCCTCCACCCTTGCACCAGGGTAGCAGTAACGGCGCCTACGACGAGGGTTTCTCCCACAGAATTCCTCGAGCTGCCCTCGAACAATGGAATCACCAACGAGTCGTATTTCCGGTTCATCAGTATCTTCGAACCCTAAAACAGAAAACTTATTGCTTGTTATTACTGGTAGACAAGGCTTTGCTTTTCTCAATGGGGCTCCATTTCGCACTCGAACGAAGGGTTGGGAACTAGGGGAAGAGAGAGGGCTATTAGTACTATTTATATGTCCCACAAAAAAGTACACCCAACTTTAGATTGTACTAACTCCTCCAAAAATTGATATATTTTGGATCTGTTTGTTTGATTTAATATAGCAAATTATTCTTTGTTAACGTTCAAATTTATTCATGTTTAAACGATTTAGTGTTTAAGCATCTGCTTTTAACTGAAGGGTACAACAAAATGGATTGCGCAAAATTGGTCAATGAAAAAATAATGTGTGTGCTATCGATGTAATGAAAAGACAAATACATAATAATAGATACTTTAACATAATTTTAATAAGATACAAAGCAGATTTTTCTTTATTCCTTATTGCAAAAGTTATGCTTAGTTTCGTTTTCTTTCATCATCACCGCCATTCCTATCGATACAAATCTGGAGTCGAGCTCTCATCTTCCCCATCACTCTTTTGATAAGATCTGGATTGTCTTTTAACAAGTTGATTTCAGCTGTGATGCGAGTCCTCAAATCATCTAAATTGATAGGTTGTGATGCAAATATTCTATTTTTCAAATGACCCCATAAAAAGTAATCACACGGGGTCAAGTCAAGGCTTCTGGGAGGCCATTCAATGTCATGGCCTGTAGCAATTACTCTTTGGTGGAACACTTCCTGCAAGCGTTCCTTCACAATAACTCTCCTGTGAGCAGGAGCTCCGTCTTGCACCCACCAAATACGATTAAATCGGTTTCCATAAGTAATACGTATTTGTGGAAGGATTTCTCGGTCTATCATTTCTAGGTAAGCTTCACCATTTAGATTACCATCGTAAAAGACCGGGCCAATTAACGCTCCATTACCGCACAGTCCTACCCAGAGAGACAGTTTTTGTCTAGAGTTATTCTTTTCGTAGATATGATTGTCAGGTGGATGATTTTTTGGTGCATACTGACGGCAGATTTGTCTGTTCACTAGACCATTCATAAAAAAGGCCGCCTCATCTCCAACCACTAATTGTTCCGTGAATCTTTCTGGTTTTTCAAGAAACCACTGGGCAAATCTTAGGTGGCGAGGTAGATCTCCTTCAATGAGTTGATGTCGAATTTCCATTCTGTATGGGTACAAATTCAAATCCTCACGAACTATTCGATGAAATGACATGCGTGAGAGTTCTGTACCATTTCGCCTGGGGGACACTTTTGGATGTCTCTCTAATAAATGCCGAACATGTTGAATGTTCTCGTCTGTTCTTGCCGTCTTCGGATGGCCTGAACGTCCTTTGTTCAAATTGAGGACCGTTCCTTCTTCTTTGTATTTCCGAACATTCTTCAAAATTGTATGTTTAGTTGGAGAAGCTCTATCGGGAAATTGCAGTTCGAAGGTATTCTGAACTTGTTTTAAGCTTTTAGTTTGCAGATAAGTTGTGACCATGAGAACGCGCTGCCTTCGTGTAAACTGCATGATAAGGGTTTCAAAGTTATTTATAAATTTAGTAATTCAGATTCTTCATTTATATGTATGACTCGTATCTTAGATACAAAAGTTTGAATTATTTAAAAAAATGTTTGCAATATTCTTCGACGTAAAAAGTAGCACATTGGTTAAAGCAAGAGGAGCTATCTGGCTGGGAGAAATGATCATTCCGCGCAACCCATTTTGCTTAAACACTAAATCGTTTAAACATGAATAAATTTGAACGTTAACAAAGAATAATTTGCTATATTAAATCAAACAAACAGATCCAAAATATCTCAATTTTTGGAGGAGTTAGTACAATCTAAAGTTGGGTGTACTTTTTTGTGGGACATATGGTATATATATTACATGAAACTGTGATACACAAGGGAACACTAAAAACTCTCAAAAACATTTTAACAACGCTCGGAGATATAAGAACATATTTTACTGTCGTACGTATATATATATATATATATATATATATATATATTAGTGTGTCCCAATTTTTTTTTGTTCCTGAAGTTTGTCATGCACACCCCCCTAATTTCTTCCACTCGTGAAAACATGCCAGCAAGATGAATTTCATTCGTGTTCTTTAATTTTAAGGGTACCCTCAAACCATGTGTTACTATTGCTGAACGGCTACTCTCTACCTTATACTATTGTAGCATATTTCTTTTCAGGTTATGGATACAAGAAAGCAGGAGATGTGTGGTTGGTGGGGGTGTTGCGAATGAACCCCTGGAAAACGCTGTGTGTCAACTCCCGACAGTGGAGATGTTCTTCGACGTCTGTTGTTCTTCACTCGGAAGAAAAAACGTCCACGGCGGAAGCTGCCAATGTGGTAGCTGATGAGGTTATGGCGGTGTGGGCTCGGGCATCTATTCCAACCTCCCACAAGCCCAAGTGCGTCGAGAGGATCAAGGCCCTCTCCACGGACTACGAGAAGGTTGCCAGAAACCGAAACCATGGGGGAGAGAAGCAACTGGAGCGGGAAAAGGGATTCCAAGCCAACCTGAATACACTGTTCGAACAGCTCATGCCAACGCCATGAACTCATCAAAGTCCCCGAAGATCGAGACTTTTCTGAATGACCAGCGAACCGTGCGGAAGATGTACATCGGAGGAGAGGACCTGGAGTTTGCTCGCAGGGCAGCGGAGCGGGAGAAACGCCGAGCAGCTGAAGAGAAGAGGAAGAAGAAAAGCCGCGAAGAGATGGACTCACTGCAAGCAAAAGGAACGGTGAAAAGTGGGTCTTCTTCTTCTTCGGAGTCCATGGCCGAAGCATCCAATGATGATGTCCAATATTCCTCTCCTGGTCCTTCGGCTCCTCGATCCGCTCCCAAGGACAGCCAAGTGTCGGCAAGGAGGATCATCCAATATCCCAATTTTGCTGCAGCCCTGGATCGAACTGGAACCTCAGTACGCCAAGCGATGCACATTGTGGCTCCAGCACTCGCTGCCGCGGGAGTTGAGTTATCCTCGGTCACCTTGTCCAAATCAAGTCTTCACCGTTCAGGCAAAGTCCAGGAAGAACTTGGCAGCCGGAATGAAGACCGAGTTCAATCCTGATACGCCGTTTGTTCGTCCACTTTGATGGCAAACTCCTCCCTGATTCGGATGGAGGGAAATCGGATCGCATACCAGTGCTGGTCAGCGGGAAGAATCTTGAGAAGTTGTTGGCGATCCCAAAAATCCCTGACAGCACGGGACAGCGGATGGCTGGAGCTGTTCTGAAGGTGCTGGACGATTGGCCGCAAGTTCAACCATGGATTGCCGGTCTCTGCTTCGACACAACAGCGGCGAATACCGGTATTCACAGCGGCGCTTGTACGATTATCCAGGAACCAAATGGACCGCCGCGTTTCTTTCCTGGCTTGCAGACACCACATGATGGAATTGGTAATCACCTCAGTCTTTGACCTGTTCTTCAGGTCTTCTGGCCCCGAAATTGCGCTGTTCGTTCGCTTCAAATCCCAATGGGAGTTCATCGACCAGAAGCAGGCTTCTCCGTTCAACGGCGATGGCCCAAGCGACATCCTTTCGGAATGGGTGGCGTTGAAAAAAAGAGCAGATTGTCCACTTCATTGAAGACCAGCTTGAAGTTGGCCACCCAAGAGACGATTACCGGGAGTTCCTGATCCTCGCTCTGGTCTTCTTCGATGGTCATGGCAAACGAGATCTCCGGTACAATCGTCCTGGAGCATACCACCGGGCCAGGTGGATGGCCAAAGGCATTTACTGTCTTAAGATGTTCATCTTCCGAAGCCAATTCCACCTGACCGCTCACGAGGTCCGGTCACTACGCAGGATAAACGTCTTTGCCGTCACCATCTACCTCCAGAGGTGGTTCGAGGCTCCATTGACGGCGGACGCGCCCGTCAATGACCTGGAGCTGTTGGAGGACCTAGAGCGGTACAAGGCGGTGGATCATGATGTAGGTACCGCCGCATTGACGAAATTCCGGGGCCACCTCTGGTACCTAAGCGAAGATTTAGCCGGACTCGCTATGTTCTCCTCCAAAACCACCGATGCAGAGAAGACGGCCATGCTCCAAAACCTGCACAAGAAGACCGAAAACCCAAAAGATCTGCGTCGGCTGGAGGGAAAGTGTCTTGACCGTGAGACGGTCGGATTTGAGCACCTTGGTCACGAAAAGGACTCAAAACCTTTTTCATTGCCTGAAGCTGCCGGTTCCAAAAACCCCCAAAGATCTCGAAGAATGTGCACCATCGATGAAGTCTGTGAACGACGCGGCAGAACGGGCGGTAGATTTCAACGAGGGCCTGACAAAAAACGAGGAGGAACGGCAGCTCGTGTACCAAGTCGTCGAATACCACCGCCAGCAGTTCCCCTCAGCAGACAAAAAGATCCTCTGTCCCCCGAAATGAAATGTGCCATTAGGAAGAATTTCCATTTCCTTTAATTTAGTCATTAGAAAGAATTTACATTTCATTCTTCCATTCTAGAATGATTAATGCTGAGCATTTACGTTTGTTCATATAGGGTCGAATAAACAAGGTTAATGAGGGGACCCTTCCCCTCCTAATAAGCCAATGACATTTCGCCCATTTTTTCCTTTCTTCAAGTGTAATTAATTAAAGGGGTGTGCGATTTGACTCTTGCAAATTTTTATTTTCACATGTGAGGCTGGGACACCCTAAAATATATAATATAATATATATATATATATATATATATATATATATACAGGGTGGGGCACGGGAATCAAGTGTTTTTTGAATAGCTAGTAATCGGCCATTAGGAATGGGAGGGGCGTGCGGTAGGTAGCATTCCATTCCTGGGTTCATAGCATTTAACTTTAACTAACACTCACCTTTATCTTTCAGGTGCCATCATGGAGCAGTGGACGTTAGAACACCGCATGTTCGCGTATGATCATTTTGTTAGGAGTGGCGAGTCAGTGACAGCAGTTCAGCGTGCGTTTCGCCGCAGATTCAACATTCATCGAAATGACTCTGTTCCCGCTCGTGACACAATCTTACGTTGGGTTAACAATCTTCGAACAGGAGGCTCAATAATGAAAACAAAACCGAAGGGGCCGCAACGCACTGTGCGTACTCCAGAGAACGTTGAAAGGGTCAGACAAGCGATGTTGCAAAGCCCAGGCCGCTCTGCTCGGAGACATTCAGCTGCACTCGGAATCAGCAATCGTACTGTTAGACGGATTTTGCATTAAGAATTACATTTTCACCCATACAAGTTAGCGATGGTGCAGGAATTGAATGTAAACGATTGCCCCCAACGACTGAATTTTGCACAGGAAATGCTTGCACTTTATGAGCAGAATGAAAACATGATGGTGGTAATGAGTGATGAAGCCCATTTCCACCTTAATGGGGCCGTCAACAATCAAAACTGTCGGTATTGGGCTGCTGAAAATCCGCGACAACTCCATGAAAAACCGCTGCATAGCCCTAAGGTTACAGTTTGGTGCGCGGTGGGAAAGTTTGGCGTCATCGGTCCCTATTTCTTCGAACAAAATGGGGTTACCGTTACCATAACATCTGGGCGTTACATTGAGATGGTGAACACCTTTTTCATCCCTGAGTTACGAAGAAGGCGTATTGCTCGTCGACATTTGTGGTTTCAGCAAGATGGGGCCACGCCACACACCGCCAGAGCGTCAATGGCTGTTCTTCCCCCCTGTTTCCCAACCATCTCATTTCGAGATTTGGTGACATTGCATGGCCCCCTCGGTCCCCTGACTTGTCCACATGTGACTTCTTTCTATGGGGGTACCTCAAGTCACGTGTCTACGAGGACAAGCCCCGTACATTAGATGCATTGAAGGAAGCGATCCGTCAACAAATCATCCAAATCAACAGAGACCTGCTGGGAAGAGTGGAGGCCAATTTTCGTAAACGCCTTCAACAATGCGTCGACGGCCAAGGACATCATATGCCAGATATAATTTTCGGTACATGATTATTATGACATGAAATGCTATGTTCTTACGAATGTTGTTCTAGCAATATATTTTCTTTACAAAAATAAATATCATTTTCCTGATTATTCCAAAAACACTTGGTTCCCGTGCCCCACCCTGTATATATATATATATATATATATAGTTAAACACAGACCGTGCATGGAACAAGGAACTCTTCTGGGAAATTACATCCACTATAGTTCGAATAAGTAATGATAAATGACAAATACTATAGTTTTTCTTTTTCATGATGGAAAGCCCAACGTGGGCATAGGGTTACTCGCAAAGAGGCCCCAAAATATAGCTTCCCTCACCAGCTATCCTGTTCCATGCATGCCATTATTATTGCACGGTCTGTGTTTAACATATAAGTTTCTCAAGGGACCATTCTGAATTTGTGTATATATTAGTCGTGTAACATAAAAATTACAAAAATAAATAAATAAAAAATAACCTGTAACACATCATAAACACCACGAAAGTAATTTTTTTCCAGTACCTTCAACAACAAAACTAAAAAGAAGACCGTCAAGACAGCTTTGCCGACCGAACACACGCATGACAATTGTATTATTTTAATGAACAGGGTGGTGACTAAAATTACGCTACAGAGTAATAGTAAAATAAAAAAGAAAATCTAATTTTTAATTTTTTCTACTGGTTTACGTGGGACCCGAACCTTTACCCCACCGAGGAAAATCCAGAGAGACGCCTTTATCGCTGAATTTAACAGTCGCGAGATCTACTACAAAACTACGCTGAGGAGTTCTCCATTTTAAGTATAAATTTTTTTAAACCTTTGGTTAGCTTCCGCCCGAATTGTTCATTCTGGCGAAGGTCAAGCTTTTCACTCCAATTCAGACCTACAGTTTAACGTGGAATCCGAACCACGCCCCACCAGCAGCCCAGCGTTTTAACCACTAGGCCACCCAGGGTACCCATTTATCTACCAAACACTTTTTTTATCGTGTGGAAAGATGAACAGCTGGGTTTTGCTGCGCGCCGGCTGCCGTCACGGGGATGGAGACCCGGATCGAGACTTCGGATTCCACGTTAAACTGTAGGTCTAAGGTGGAGTGAAAAGCTTGACCGTCAGAATGAACAATTCGGGGGGAAACTCATCAAAGGTTTCAAAAAAATTATACTTAAAATGGAGAACTCGTCAGCGTAATTTTGTAGTAGATCCCCCGACTGTTAAATTCGAAGGTCCTGGAGTTAGAGTCTCGACCCGGACTTCAGCAAATTTCAGCGATAAAGGCGTCTCTCTGGATCTTCCTCGGTGGGGTAAAGGTTCGGGTCCCACGTAAACTAGTAGGCCCCCTCCGTTATATGACCTTTGTCGTCATGGAGGAGGTTAAACAACCCCAAAACATTATTATTATTATTATTAAACTGAAGGAAAGTTTACCGTAGAAAAGAAGTCTAATTTGAGGTATTTTTATTAAATTTTATTAAATTTAAAGCGACCACTAATGACGGAAAAGATTACATAAAGCGTTCAACCTCGACCTTCGGTTAGTGAACAGCAACAGCAACAACAACAACCCACAACAAGCCCAAAATGAAACCTGGGAAGCGTATTAGACAACCAGATTCCATTAATCACCAGTGATTTTTATGAACAAAAACGGTTGAATTACGAGCAAAGGTAATACTCTCGCAAATTTCTTTCAAAGACTAATGATTTTACGACTTATTTCATCAAGTTATTTACTCTCGATAAATTAAATCTATTCAATTGTATCACAACTGAAACAACTTTTTGGAACTTGCGAAACAACATAATGATAATGAGCAGTCTGTATCACGGATCTATAACGTACTCGTTTAGCATTCTCTCTCGTCGGTGATTAAGAAACAAATTTTCTTAGTCAATCGCTCGAAGCGGGTAGCTGGTACGCCTTTATCCATCCCTAATGTGTCAGACCCGCTAATCCGTCAAAGCACGCAAAGCGAAACGTGGCTAGGTTAAAAAAAATTCTGAATTTCATATGGGCGGGAATGTTGCAGATATATTGATCAATGTTGCAAAGGGGGGAGGGGAATGTTGCAGGTGCAACAAGGGGTCATGAAACGTGGAGGTGGCGTTATCCCCCAAGAGAAAGACAGGAGGAGAGAAAGGAAGAGAGGTGTTCACCTGGCAGGAGCCAAGTGCATATTAACACTTCAGCCGACCCGCCGCTGTTTTATTAGTTGTAAATCAGCCAGTTGGCTTAGAAGGCGTAAATGGCTTGTACAGGTTGAGTTGCCAGATTGTGCCATTTATCTAATTAATTATTAACAGCTGGCTTAGAAATCCGTCAGTAGGTTCAGAAGGCGTAACCCGCCATTTGATATAATTGTTTACAACCAAAAGAATTAAATAAAACTACATCATTCTGTTTATTAAATATTGGAAATATATAGAAAATAAATATACACTGGAGTGATCAAAAAACAAAATAAAAATAACAGTGAGAAATATGAACGAGGAATATGTATATAATCAAAAAATATAACCGCCAATATAACAGTACAGAAGAAATATATACACACAATTATTTTATGGAAATATATAGGAAATAAATATACATTGGAGTGATCAAAAAACAATGGAAATATATAGGAAATAAATATACATTGGAGTGATCAAAAAACAAAATAAAAAAAATAAAAAATAAGAAATACAAAACGTATAGCCATCAATATAGCAGTACAGGAGAAATATATTCACAATTATGTTAAATATATTGAAAATAAATATTCACCTTGTTTTACTGCGCAACACGCTAAACTCACACATAATCGAGTCTACAATTACATCGTTATTGCTTTGCATTACGCAGTATACGCGGTTTAATAATACAGTGCCCGCGAAAAGTATCCGATCACTCAAGAAAATACAATATTTTCCCTTGATATTCAGAGACACGTAATTCACTTTCTATTTGTTCTAGCGACATCTGGTAACTTTGAGGTTGCTCGCTGATATGAGAGCTATCCAACGCATTCTCAAATTAGTGTTCTGGTAGCCTTCGTTGCGGGTGGCTGTGTCTCAAATTTGTCAGATTTCACTGTTTGTGTAAATTTCTTGATTTTTTTTTTTTTTTTACAGAAAGTGGTGTAAAAAATTTATATATAATGTGTGCTAAAAAACAACTTAAGAGTGATTGTCGAGGTGCTATTGTTGCTTTGCATGCATGTGGGAAACCACAGAGACAGATAGCTAAGGAATTAAACATATCCCAAAGTACCGTTAATTTATGGGTTTACGGGCTAAGAACAATGGTGGCCTAACCACGCCAGTCCCTAAAAAACGATCTGGCAGACCGAGAAAAACAAATTCGCGAACAGACAAACTTATGAAACGTTTAGTATTGAAAACCCAACAATAACTGCGAAAGAAATAAAATTTAATATGAATAATTGTTATCTGGTGTTTCTGAACGAACTATCCAGGAGCGGCTCCAAAAAGAACTCGGATTACCATCTCGCCATGCTGCTAAGAAACCGTTCATTAATGAAAAAATGCGTAAAAAACGTGTCGCATTTTGTAAAAAATACATTCATTGGACTGTTGATGACTGGAAGAAGGTTTTATTTAGCGATGAGTCGACATTTTTGACATTCAGAAGTTGTCCAAAAAAGGTTCGCCGGCCTATTGGCTCAAATAGGATGGACCCAAATACACCCTAAAGACAATGAAACACCCTCCAAGTGTGATGGTTTGGGGTTGTTTCGGTTACTATGGGCGTGGAAACTTATATTTTCTTCCGAAGAACACAACTATGAATGGTGCACGGTATTTAGCAATGCTACAGGATAAACTTCCAATGGCAATGGCAATCCAAAGGACAAAAACATACATGCATGATGGTGCACCATGTCACAGGGCCAAAATAGTGACAAAATGGATTACTGACAATAAATTTGATATTTGGATTGGCCTGGTAATAGTCCAGATCTCAATCGATAGAAAATCTGTGGCTAATAATAAAAAATAAGGTTGAATGCCACGACACTGGCTCAGTCGAAAAATTACAAGAGGCCATCAAAAAGGTATGGTGCAAGGAAATATCAGTGGAAGTTTGTCAAAACTTGATTAAATCCATGCCAAAACGTCTAGAACAAGTCATCCAAACCAAAGGACAGATGACAAAATACTAATATAAGGTTAGTATACATTTAAACATTGTTTTTTATGTAAAAAATACAAATTTCAAGGGTGATCGGATACTTTTCGCGGGCACTGTATTTCACCGCTCAAGGTATAGGGAAACCTATACTCTATATAAATGGCATTCATATCGTTCAGTACTATTTTTGTGCCCACTTCACATCCGGTTGGCAAGTTATCTTTAAATACGTCTAGAATAATCAAAAGCACGCACAGAGAGTTCATCGTTAGCCACAACGTCATTATTAAACACAAGTTTATACACACGCCTTTCCAATCGAGGGTTTATTTCAACCTACCCGAGCTTTTCAATCGTGAACTCTTCTTCATACTGCATAGCGACAATTGAAATAATCTTCTAAGTCGTTACGACAGCTGCTCGTTATATAAAGAAATAGTTCTTCAGGGTGAACGGTGTAGGTGAGCTCAGCCTTGTACTGCTCAAGTGTTTTGTACCAAAGCTCATGATATTTCAAAGAGTAAACTTTTTAAATAAGCGTCCAGCTCTACACCATTCTCACCTTGTTCAGCCCTACACTCGGTAAACCCATCGAGCAGAACGGTGTATGCGTATTTAAGAACCGTATCAAAATAAAGCATATCCATAACACGCGCGTCTAATATAGGCTTCAGCTTGCGGAATCCGACGATTTCAAACATTCTGTCGAGGATGAAACGGTTTCGCGTAGGGACAAGAGCGTTATTATCAGAAGCATTCTTCCACATCAGCCGTATATCAATGCATGGCCGATCGTTATTTATACACAACGTACAAACAACGGCAGATGAGGGTGTGTCACTAATCTGCTCTTGTACCTACACCTGTAGGGATTTTATAACGATCTTCACTCCACTTCTCAACTATCACGAAGATTTTATTCATCTCCTCGACACTTATATAAACAACATTCCGTTTGTTTGTCTACAAGCCGTTTCCAGTACATAGTTAACGGTACCGGATTTACGCCTGAACACGCGCAACGACTTCGTCACGGACACATCGTACATGGCATTGAGAATGCTGCTCAAAGGAAGTTCCATCGTATTCGAGGAGCGCACGTCCACTCGGTTCAAGCTCTGAGATAACTATGAGCCACATGCAACGCATCGGCTCAACGGGAGGAGTGAGTTACACCCAATGTTCCCTCTAATTTTTTTTAGTCCGTGTGCGCAACAAATTTTCGTTGTGCGTACATTTAGATTCATGGTGAAAAATTGTGCAAACTTTTCTGAGCGCTATTATCTTCAAAATGATATATATATAAATATTAAATACTTAATAAATATTATTTCCATAAGGTGATAGCTTGATCATTACGGTACTATTAAATGGATATTAAAAAACTATTTACAATATTATATATTCTTAAAAAAGAAAACATTTTATCCATTCTAAAAATATGAATAAAATAAAAAGTAGTAAAATAAAATTCAACAAAATAAAGAAATAAAATAAAAATAACTAATTGAAAATGACTATTTTAGTTATCATTTCTCAAAACAATTTTTAGCATTTAGCAATTTAAAATAGACTATCAAGATTAATACATGATTTTACCCATTCACAAGACAGGAATAAAATAAAAAATAATTTTATTTTTTATGAATTATGGGATCATACGTAGAATTCGGACCCCAGGTAACCCTAATGGAGAATACAGACCCCAACTTTCCCCTAATGTAGAATCCAGACCCCAACTTTCCCCTAATGTAGAATCCAGACCCCAACTTTCCCCTAATGTATAGATTATAGAAGCCAGACCCCAAACGAATCGTATAAGGACATCAATAAACAATTTAAAGGTTCATAGAAAATTTTATTATTATTATCACAAATAAAAACCATTAAAATCACACAATTGTAAAATCTTATATCAAATGTAGAATTCGGACCCCAGCCTTCTTTAGTTAGCTTTATAAGGCTAACTAACGAAAATATCACAACCTAACCTAACCAATCGTTAGGTTAACTGTACGCCCTTGACGATTGGTTAGGTTAGGTCATATTTTCGTTAGTTAGCCTTAGAAACTCAAATAGTTAAAGAGTAGCTTAAACAAGCCAAATGGAGAATACAGACCCCAACCTTCCGCTAATGTAGAATTCGGACCCCAACCTTGGTAGGGGTCCGAATTCTACATATGATCCGAATTATGAGATAATTACTATTCGTTTTTATGCAAAAATAAGAAAGAGAAGGTTTATATTCAATGCGTTAATGCATAAAATAAAAAAATGCAAATACATAGAGTAAAAAAAATCCGTATTGTGTAATTGCGCGGACGTCGGCGAAGTCGTGCGGAAGGGGTTAATACTTAATAGAGCGACTATAGAGTATGTTCATGAAAATGGTCAGACCTTATGTGACGGTATACTATATTTTTGAAATTACTTCATTTACTGTCGTGACTCATGATACGCTTGAGCCTGTGCGCATTTTATTTTGCTGTGTGCGCGGGATTCGCAACACGTGTGCGCGCGCACACGCGCACACCTTAGAGGGAACATTGGTTACACCATAAGCTAATGAAACGTGTACGGCGCTGTTCCAACATGAATCGTTGTATCCCATTATATTGGGCAGGTGTTTTGAGAAATTTTCTATCTGCGAAACCCGAAGTAATATCGGTTTTAATGTTTTATCACTCCCACTCCCCCAAATACGCACGATACATTTTCCTTCAAGGTGATTTTCACGAACTAAACACATTTTATAACGGTTTTAATGTTTTATCACTCACCACACGTTCATTTCCACAAACTAAACATTTTCACATTCCGGCGCACTATTTGAGAGGAACGTATGCCCATATTTTTCCTTTTTGTTTAACAAACGATACTCGTCTCTAACGTCTGTTAAAAACTCACATGGCAATAGCCACAACCTCACTACAAACTTCATGATATATATTATAGTGATAAAAATACTTGAGATTTTCCATGATGACGAGATTTACATTCTCAGTCGCAGGGTACGAGTACTCGGTGTGATGCAACATGACATAATATCGCTTGTCACACCACTCATCAACAAGACACTATCCATATCCGATGCTTCTCTTCTGTACGTTTTGTTCTTTTTACTTTACTGTATATGTAAGCTTTTATAAAGTGTAGTCCCACAACATAGTTCAATACATCACTTGTCCCACGAAATCCTACAATGCTCTCACCAGAATAGCCATAGAGTATTTGTACATCTTGCTCCTTCGCACCATTCAATGTAGCCTTAAAAGCATCAAAGGAGGGTGGAATAGGGAGTTTTTCAGTATCTACCACATCTTGACACTTTGCAGAATACCATTTCATAAACGTCGAACACGCACTATTAAAGGTAGCCATTACTATTTTCTGTCTACGCGGGAGAATACACGTCTGAGGTCCAGGGCTTACTGAGATCAACTGAGCACGCAGGGAAGCCCAGGTAGTAGCATGTCTCACGTTGCTGGTCTTACAGTGGGCGAAGCTTAGAACTTTCTCCTGTGTACACACAAACACACAAAGGAGAAACTGAAACGTTAATTGAAACACGATTTATTTAATAAACGAAATAATCAAGGTATATATATTTATAATTACGTGTAATAAATAAGTTAACAATAGACACAGCAAAGATTGTTGTACCTCATCGTCATTCACGGTTCTGTGGGAGAAGAGAAAAACAAGACTGTAGAATATAAGGAGCAGCATTTAAATATTTATAATATTTTGTAAATGACCCACTTAGGAGTGTGACGTGTTAGAAATGGAATCTGTAGAAAAATTCAGGTTCACGAGCCCACCCACATGTATTATATCTGGACCTACAGGATGTGGTAAAACTGTGTTTATGCTTAAAATCATTAAATAAAAGGGAGATGTTCTCAAAATTTGTGCATAAAGTTATATGGTGCTATTCGACGTATCAATCAGTGTTCAACGAGTACCAAGATGATATTTTGTTCTATAAAGGTGTGTATGATGTTAATTCGTTAAAGGGAAATGAACATACAGTCATTGTAATTGACGATCTCATGTTGGAGATGGATAAAACGTTTGCCGAGACATTTACAGTATTCTCCCACCATCTTAACATAAGCGTGTTCTTCATCAATCAAACTATTTTTCAAAAAGAGATACATGCGCGATGTATCGTTAAATACACAATATCTAATCTTATTCGCGCAACGTAGAGATGTATCACAAATTGGGGTATTACTCAATCAAATGTTCCAGAATCAGCGTAAGGAGTTTTTGGAAGTTTATAAAGAAGTTACAAGCTCGCGTTACGGATATTTGCTTTGTGACCTTCATCCGCGAAACACGTTTAGGGTGCTTCTAAGAACGAATATATTTCCAACCGAGTCTGAAATGGTGTATATTCCAGAATGACAAAGAGGCTAAAGGAATACCATGAATGAATAAAAATCTATCATCGACTGCCCCGGGCAATGCAGCAGATGTTTATTAAAAATATCGACTCCGACTTTTTAAAATGCATCTGTGAAATCTGTCTTACCATTATAAATTGCTATGTATCAATGAAGCCACCTCAGAAGGCTCGCCTACGCCGTTACAAGAATATAATACGTGCACTCGCTCGTAAAAGTCAAACTGTAGGGAAGAAAAAACGAATTACTGTACAAAGAGGAGGGTCATTCCTCCCCATCTTATTTTCAGTTTTGGGTCCTTTACTGACTAGATTAATATAATGAAGAAAGTGGTAGTGATTCAACACGAGGTGTATGCTTCACTGCAGTTCAAAGAATCCAGACACGGTTCTAGATCCCCGTAAAAGCAGGCTTAAAAGAATGGAAAGCGAATTGCTAGCCCTATTAAACAGTGAAAAAACACCTGATGAGAAAAGAATCTTATACCAAGAAGCTCTGCAGGATTTTCTTCAAGAGTACGAAAATTATAACCCGACAGAGATTCCCGTGGTTATTAGGCACAGCACGGGGAACGATGGACATGGCGACATATAGGACCTGTGTCCGACGATACAGCTGACCAACCAAAGATTAATGGGTCGGCCACACAACATATCGAGCATGTATTAAAAAGCACCCTCCCACATACATCGAGGAATAACGGTTTAAGTCTTTATAATCTATTGAATGAGGACCCAGCCATACAATGGACCGATACAGGCGAGATTATTGTGGAAGGAGTAAAGGTACAGGGATCGAATATCGTAGACATCGTCCATGATCTGGTGAGAAAGTGGGATAGGCCCTCACCATCAGGATGGAAGCATATTAAAACAAGACTACAACAAATAAATGTCCCCAAAACAATTATTTATAGGAAATCTGAACAGGTTAAAAGACTTGGAACATGCGACGCACGTGACACAATTGAAGACGCCATCACCCCCGGCGGTAACACCTTTGAAGAGGAGAAAGAAGAGGTTAAACAACGGTCAACCCTACCCACGTGCCTCTAAAATACGCAAATGGCTAACATATTACGACGAAGTTATTATGACATTTCTAACCCAGCCTCCTACGGAGGCGTAGATAGACTATACAGAAGTGTTTACGGAGTAGGAAAAAAAGATGAGTGATTTTTGCGGGAGCAGGACGCTTATACGCTTCATAAACCTGTGAGAAAAAGGTTTCAAACAGCCAAGACAACACTGCCTCAATTGACTATTTGGCAAGCAGATTTAACAGGCATGCAAAGATATTGTGTGTATAACGATGGCTACCGCTACATTCTATTCATAATACATGTATTCTCTAGATATCTGTGGATAATTACTCTGAAAAATAAATCACCTGAAGCAGTTGCTAAAGCGACCAAAACACTGATGTTAAAAGAAACCAGGGTTCCTGGCTATTTTTGTACTGATATAGGGAAGGAATTTATAGGCCGTGCTTTTCAGAACATGTTGACAGAGTTTAATATCAGCTATTACACAACCAATTCTATTCATAAGGCTTCTTTAGCTGAAAGAGTTCAACGTACCATAAAGGAACGCATGCACCGCTATTTTACACATAAAAATACATACAGATTTCTAGACATTCTGGAATCATTGGCCTCATCCTACAACCGCTCACACCATCGCATGATTGGGACACCTAAAATGAGGTTTTAGAAAGAGGTGCGCGCCCAGAGGTGAAAGATGGAACACCACCACCACACTGCGCGTTTCAAAATCAATGATTATGTAAGGCTGTCGCGTTTGGGAAATAAATTCGCGAAGGGATTTGAGCAAGGATGGACACGTGAAATTTTTAAAGTTAGGGCTATGAGACCTAAAGGTGAGATAATGATGTATTACGTTGAAGATTTGAATGGGGAAGAAATCGCAGGAGGCTTTTACCGCGAGGAGTTGCAGAAAGTGGCATTTCATTTAGGAAAACATGTTTAAAATTTAGAAAATTTAAGGAAGCAAAGGTTTAAGAAAGAAAAATGTACCTGGTGAAATGGCTAGAGTACCCAGAAAGCTTCAACACCTATATAAAAGCTGATGCAATAATGAAGCTTAAATAGTATGCAACATGGCTCCTAACCATTTCTACGTCACACACCCGTCCTCCTCGTCCCTGTCTGTACACCCTAACAACACACTAGCCAACTTTGTAACAGAGCTCTATGGACCCATTGAATTGGGCCGTGATTCGTATGAGGTGGGGATATGTGAAATTCAGCTGGACACCCTCTTTTTAAATATTGATTATAGATACCGTTTTTACGATTCTTAGAGACTGTAACGAGTGTGAAAAAGCCGGGGTAACTCGGGATGAAATCATGCGTACCACCCAGACTGGGTATGCACAGTATTACAGTACAGAAGTAACACTAGGGCCGGGTCACTATGGTGAGGCCGAGGATGTTGATTGACAAACGTAAATTTAAAAAGCTCAAATCTTAGGGGCGATTTAATATACGAAATCGTAAACAATGATCCCCATGCATGCACTATGGCCCTAAAATCGCAGGCTAACCGAAATATTAAAGACCAAAGTGTGTTCAAAATTATAACCGATGGACTATATAACGCAGCCTTCCAAAGAGAAACATTTCACGAGGCACAACACTTGTCCAGCCTAATGTATCAGTTGAAATTGGAGAAAATGGTTGACGGCTATAAACCCCCAGACATGTGCTATATTTACAGCAATATAGTGGAGCACCAGTTTGTTGGGAATACCCAGGCACGCCTGCTGCACATTGCTCACATTCCCAACCATAGAGGGAGGAGTTTGAGTATTACATATGACAGACCCCATTATGTGAACGTCGCAACTAATCTAATAACCAATATCTCAATATATATAAGAACGACTGAGGGTAAAAAATCCCCATTCGGTAACGGGAGCTTAACAGTGAAGCTGCACTTTCGACGCAGAGTTGTAATGGACAGAAAGCCTTTCACCGTCTATCGAAGGGTGAGATACCAGCGTGGTAGTGGACTTGGGTCCATTTTGTCAACCATACCACGTACGGTTGTTCCTTTGCTGAAGAGGGGTGCCAGATACCTCGGAAGGAAAGCGCTACAATCAGGTCTTAACACTGCAGAAGACATATTGGCTGGGGTTAAACCTAAAGAAGCCCTAAAAAACAGTTAAAACGTACACGGGACGAAATCGTCAAAGATGCAGAGAAAAATGCGTGGTGGTGGGAAGAGGAGTGGCTGGAAGAAGGGATTACTAACACGTGGCATTAAACGTAAAAGGATATAAAAAAAAGTGTTGTAAGCGAATGAAGCCTATGGTCGATCATTTTTTTGACTGATATAAGCTAAGGACATTGAACTCATGAATCATAGTTTGTTTACTACTTGTCGAGAGGTACTATTTCTAACTCGTCATGGCACGCTTCATCCATCCATGTAGTTAACAATGCTTTAAATCAGAGCTATCCCTCTTTGACATGCCCCCAACTCAAGTTTCTATTGAACACAGTGACTATTACAATTAACCTTTTAAACACAATTAGTTCCCTGAGTGCTCCTATAGAATTCGTGATACCCAGCTCAGGCCCTTACTTTTTTGATCCAAGCTGTGTGCACATGTACGCTAAACTACGTATAGCCCATTCTGATGGAACGGACTGCCATGACAAATATGCTGTATACCCTGAAACAAACTTTCTGCACTCCATATTCAACCAGTGTGACGTATATTTAAATCAGGTCAACATATCGGCAGGCACGGGGTACTATCACCTACGAGCCTATCTGGAAAATGTCCTCAACTTTTCCAAAGAAGCGAAGGCTACCTTTTTAAGTGCCGAGGGATATTATCAAACTAAAGACGAAAGTAGTATAAAGGACAAATTTAAAAATTCTAAAAAGAAGATATACGAGTGTTTTGGACGCCTGCATACAGATTTCACATTCCAGAAGTTGCTTGTGAATAGGGTGGATATGAAAATAAAGCTCACCGCACGAATCCTGAGATCTGCTTAAATCTGGATGCTGATCAAGAAGAGGGAGCAAAACCCGTTGTGGTTCACATTATGGAGACATACCTCCGCGTACGGCGAGTGAAATTAAGTTCACCAAAGCAACTAGAAATTGCTAAAAAAATTACTAAACACCACAGTAAAATACCCTATTAACAGAGTACAAATCAAACTATACACGGTGCCAGCAGGGTTGGCATCGAAACAGAGAAAACATCGCCCTGGGAAATCTTCCTAAAAGGATATTAATTGGAATGCAGAACCATGCTTCGGTGAATGGAAAATATAGTGTCTTTAAATTCGAGAATTTCGGCCTTAAAAATATCTCTCTATGTTAATGGCATTGCGTTGGGAGGAACATTGAATACGGACTATTCATCAGATACTGTGTTACCGCTTTGCGCGAGAGCATATAGTAATCTGGCCTATATTGCGGGTGATTGTGATGAGCTCGGGAATGGGATAACGCAGAAAGAATTCATTGATCAATTTAACCTTTACCCGTTTGACATCACACCTGACTTATCTGCTAGCGTAAATACGCATTTAAGTCCACAGCAGAGTGGAAACATCTCAGTCAGGTTGGAATTCACCAAGCCTATAGACGCACCTATTAGTGTACTAGTATATCTCGAGTCACAAGCCCTAATAGAAGTAGACAGATTTAGGGGCATTATCACTGACTTTTAAAATGGATGCGAATACACTTCAGAGTAATGAATAGTGAACAAATCACGTTCAAAATTTATCGGTGTTTGCGAAGAATGAAACATTGAATTTGCCAACTACGCGAGATTGCGGTAGTCTTATTGTGAACATGTCGTTGGTAATGAAGGGATTCATTGGTTTGCAATCTATTTTAAAAATAGGGACCGCCTGTACTATTTTGATTCACTCGGGACTCAACCCTGGAGTGACCCTGTTATTGTAAAATTTCTCGACCAGTTGCATATCCCCGAAGTTGTATGGAACCCATTCCGGTTACAAGGATATTTTAGTAATGTGTGTGGAATGTACTGCCTTTCATTTCTCATGCATATGTCACGCGGTAAAGACTATAAATTTTTTAAAATTATTCGACCCGTGTCACACAATGAAACGATGAAATGGTATGCAGACAGTAAAAAGCCGCTTTCCAATTGTGCGTACTCGTATATGTTTTGTTCGTATATATATACAGGGTGTCCGAGAATTATCTGTACAAGTTTTGGCTGTTATTAAAAGTCAACCATGAAGTGTAGAAATTCCAGTATTGTCCCATTTTACAGAGAATCTCATTAAGTTTTTTCTGATACCAAGTTTGACAAGTTTTTTAGAAATTCCAGTGTGTCCGAACATTATCTGTACAATTTCATCTTTTAATAAAATTCTTGATAACACACGTAAAATTCTTAAACAAGATTATTTAGAATCTGTATTTTCAAAAGTTTCTTTTATTAAAGTAACGTTGTTACAAACATTCGATATGTGCACCATTAGTGATTCGCAAAACATCCAATCGATACTCTAAATGTTGCCATGTACGCTGCAGCATATCCACATCAATTCGCTTAATAGCAGCTGTGATTCTTGCTTTTAAATCATCAATGTCTGTCACCCGCGTACATTTCTAAAAAAACTTGTCAAAACGTGGTATCAGAAAAAGCTTAATGAGATTCTCTGTAAAATGGGACAACACTGGAATTTCTACACTTCATGGTTGATTTTTAATAACCCAAAAATTGTACAGATAATTCTCGGACACCCGGTATATTTGTAACCAATAATGTTAGTTTGTATATTCTGTAGTTTAAGATGGTTATTGTACTAAAAACATTTGTTTAATTTAATAAATTGATGAAATGGTATGCAGGGACAAAATGTCGTTTCCCGATTGTGCGTACTCGTTGTATTGTATGTTTTGTTCGTGTGTATATATATATTTGTAACCAATAATGTTAGTTTGTATATTCTGTAGTTTAAGGTTATTGTACTAAAAACACGATTTCTTTCATTTAATAAATTGATGAAAATATAGTCTCCTTCCCCCAAAAAAGATCAAACAAAAAACACATTATTTCGTTAATGTGACATTCATTGGGCCGATTGCTCGGTAAATCTTCTACCTCCGTATCCAGGTCCATGACATGGGGTTCTTCAAAACGAAAAGATTGTATAACGTGACAAATCCTTATCGGACTTTAAAGGAGAAAGAATAATTCATTAGTTCATACTGAATCTTTTTTAATAAAAACATACATAAAGTATACATATAGTAAGAGTATTACAATGTGAAGATATCTTTGAACCGCTCAGAGAAGTTCCTTTAAGAGATAATTACGAATAACATTTGAATTTATATAAAAAACATGCAAAAGATTGCTATAAAAAAAAATTCAATGAATCAAAACAGGATTTTAGCATAATTGCGGTTACCTAAATGAAGTATTTTTAATGTGATGAGGTGAATTACTACAACCCTCCATATATATGACGAAATAAGCCTCTTTCTGATAGGCACAAGTTTGTGAATAATTGAAAAAAAAAAATTATAGGCAATTACATTTCTATGGCTGTCCCTTGCGTAGGATCGTAAGGAGCGTAATTGCAAATATCATCAACGGTTTGCGTTGGAAATAATCCATCCCGATCAGCCGCGTTAAAAAGATTAATTGTAGACAATGCTACAATCTTGATATAAATCCGGTAAACTATAAAGTTCTTGACTCATGGCGGAGGGAATGTTTATTCACTGGTGAAAATAATTACTGTGACTCCCAGCTGAAAATATTTCCTTTATACGCATGATCCCAAGAACCGCCCCAAAAGACTAAGAGGCTGTTCGTAAATTTAATGATTGGTTGTCAGTGTAACTGGGTGGGACTATAAGTTTGTGTACCAATCGTAACACCTATATTATGGGTTCAAGCTTTGGACGAGTAATGGTGTCTTTATATTCTCTCCGTAGATTTAATGCTCACATTGGGTATTACCCTTTGAAGGCTCTACCACGCCAATATTTGCATTTGCGCCCATACTTTTCTCGGTTTTCCCCAACCCACCCCTTTCTGCAATATCCCTCGCAACATTGATCAACCATCTCAATCACAACAATATTTTATTATTTTGCGGCCATACTATTTGAGACTCAATTTTTCGGATGTAAGTCGTTATAGGAATATCTTCATCAGGAAACAAAATTAGCACCGCTACTCTCCATAATCCTGACATTAACAGAATCAACACAGTAAAACAAAGATCCTTAAAAAATAAGAAATCTAGAAGATTTTTGTGGATTATGTTTTGCGGCCATACTAATCTCGGCTTTCCCAAGATTCCTGACTTATGGATTTTTACTTCGCGCGTAGATGTGAATAAATAACTCATGAAAATTAATGTCTGTTTGGGTTGGTTGATAAATGGGCGCCCTAGGTATCCTAGTGGATTAGACGCCGCTGGGATACTGATTGAGAGTCCGGGCGATGACATTGTTCTGAAAATTAATGTTATGGATATAATATTCATATACAATAAGCAAAACTTTCTTTCTGTGTGTGTGTGTGTGTGTGTGTGTTCACTTTGACAAAAATCTGTGTATGTATATATATATATATATATATATATATATATATATATATATTATATATATATATATATATATATGCGCCTCAGTGGTGTAGTGGTTAGCGTCGCTGACTATGAATCCATCGGCCCCGGGTTCGAGACCCGACGGCAGCCGGCGCGCAGCAAAACCCAGCTGTTCATCCTTCCACACAATAAATAAAGTGGTTGGTAGATAAATGGGTACACTAGGTGGCCTAGTGGTTAAGACGCTGTGCTGTTGATGGGGCGTGGTTCGGATTCCACGTTAAACTGTAGGTCTAAGGTGGAGTGAAAAGCTTGACCTTCGTCAGAATGAACAATTCGGGCGGAAGCTAACCAAAGGTTAAAGGTATTGTTGCATTGGGAATATGATGAGGAAACTTATTACTTAATCAAAGGTCTATTGGAAAACAATCACGAGTTGCTCTGTGCCTGCAAAATGGTGGAAAACACTTTCAACACATGCTGTAAATCAAAAGGTTATGTAATAAAATCACTGAATCATGGTTGAATGAAAATATTGTAGTTTTTCAATTTCCTGTGCGTTTAACATAGCACTGCGGAGAGACTTTTCGAACGCACTGTAGAATAAACAAAACTTACTTTCTTAACTTCAGTAATGGTAATGATGAATTTAATATTTGAAGTGAAGAGTTTTCTTAGGATATGGGATGAATTTAGGTCAAATGGAACTTTGTGGTTAGGTCGGCCTGGGGCATTTTGTACATTGTTTCTTCCAGAGATGAATTCAAAGAAAGAATATGAAATGAAATGAGATGGAAATGAACTAAAACGAAAAGGTTTATTGGCACTTGGCAGACTATAGTCTATATAACAATAAACATTTTAGGTGGTTAGTTAAAATAATTAGCTCTTTCGCTGTTTGTTGTTATATATATATATATATATATATATATATATATATATATATATATATATATATAATATATTTCCTGTACTGCTATATTGAGTTATACATTTTGTATTTCTTATTTTTTATTTTGTGCAGTAGATGAAGTGCATGTATTTATTTATTTAACCTAATTGTGTGTATATATATATATATATATATATATATATATATATACAGGGTGTCCGAGAATTATCTGTACAATTTTTGGCTGTTATTAAAAGTCAACCATGAAGTGTAGAAATTCCAGTGTTGTCCCATTTTACAGAGAATCTCATTAAGTTTTTTCTGATACCACGTTTTGACAAGTTTTTTAGAAATGTACGCGGGTAACAGACATTGATGATTTAAAAGCAAGAATCACAGCTGCTATTTAGCGAATTGATGTGGATATGCTGCAGCGTACATGGCAACATTTGGAATATCGATTGGATGTTTTGCGAATCACTAATGGTGCACATATCGAATGTTTGTAACAACGTTACTTTAATAAAAGAAACTTTTGAAAATACAGATTCTAAATAATCTTGTTTAATAATTTTACGTGTTATCAAGAATTTTATTAAAAGATGAAATTGTACAGATAATGTTCGGACACACTGGAATTTCTAAAAAATTTGTCAAAACTTGGTATCAGAAAAAACTTAATGAGATTCTCTGTAAAATGGGACAACACTGGAATTTCTACACTTCATGGTTGACTTTTAATAACAGCCAAAAATTGTACAGCTAATTCTCGGACACCCTGTATATCCTGTACTGATATATTGATGGTCATATTTTTTGATCATATATATTCCTCGTTCATATTTCTTATACTATTATTATTTTATTTTTTGATCATTCATCGTATATTTGTTTCCTATATATTTCCAATATTTTATAAACAATGATATTTTATTTATTTCGGAGAAGAAAGGATTGTCAAAAGTAAATAGACTATACATTCTAAGGTTTTAGAATAAATGAAAGCGAATGGTAAATTGAATATTATTCTTAGAGAATATGTTATTGGAACGATTTCTTTAACTAGCCAATTGTCTAGTGTATTTCTTTTATTATTAATATTGGGTTTCGTTTAAATAATTAATTCTCTTTCTGAATAACTTTAAGGAGAAGGTCAATGTTGCTTTCAATAAATAAAAACATTATTTGGCAACTCGTGTGAATTAAGATAAATGGTGGTATCTAGCAACTCACCCTAATAATGTATACCTGAACAATTAAAATAAATGCTATCTGATAACCCCCTCCATACATAAAAAGGATATTTGGCAACTCACCATCCTCTATATAAGACCTGCTTGGCTTCGGGATGCTTATAATGAACTTCGGTGGAATAAAGAACTCTCTCCTTCCTTCTTAGGTTAAGACTTAGGTTAGGTTTCCCTTTGGGGGGGTGAGGACATCCCACCTTCTCCCCTAAAGACCTCCTCTCTTAGGTTAAGGCTACCCCTTTGGGGGGAGGTCATCCTCCCTTCTCCCCCGAAGCTCCCTCCCCTCTCCCTTTCATTGCATCCCCCACCTCCCTTCGCAACATTGATCATTATCTCTGCAACATTGCCACATTCCTGCACTCTCCCATTTTGCGCCCATCCTACTGGAATCAATCGTGGATTCACGAATCAAGCGCAAGTTGGACACTCTACAACTGAAATAGGCCGTTAATACTTATATTGAAAATAAATAAAATAAATGTCCCTCTCGCACGAAGTTCATTTTGATGGTTAAAAAACTTTTCCCCCACCTTCGTCCTACACGTGCAAACACTATTTTACAGGATTTGAAATGTCAACTTTTTAATTAAGTTAATCTAACCAAGCGTTGGTACAACTTATACTTTTCGACATAACTGAATTTAAAAATTGAAAATTACCTCATTCAACGTCGCACGAGTAAAAATAGCCAAGTAATTGGGAAAATCCTCGCCATTTCATTGTTCCTGTTCTTTAAACGAAACCTCATAAGAGTAAAACCAACGCGCGCGCGCGCACTATATATATATATATATATATATATATATATATATATATAATATATATATATATATATATATTACGTGATAGCGTGTTTTTTCAACCGTTTACGTCAGCCGACTTTACTTTATTCAATCATAGATCACCCATTCAAAGATATATACTCATCAATCAAGAGCTAGACATAAATATGGCGCGCGTGCACGCTCGCACACAAACACACGCACAAAAAAAAGTTAAAATGAAAAAATTTAGCCTCAGTTTTCAAATGTTGAAATGGGAAAAGGTTTCCAACAAAAACTTACTCATTTCACCAACATCTGAAAACGTGTAAATAATTATATCTTACTTTAAGTGATTTTTCTACTCCAGTGTAATAAATATTTTGAAAATGACTAACATAAAACCCTTTCAAATAAAAAACAAATGGTTCGAGGGTAATTTTGGATTATTTCGAAGAATAATAAAATTACATCACACTACACATTGTGTGTGTGTGTGTGGGTGTGTGTGTGTGTGTGTGTGTGTTTAAGTGACGTCATCTTTGGGTGAGGAACACTGCCAAAATCCCTAAAATTCTTTCGAGTAATTTCGAAGGCAGTCTGAAATATTAGTCACGCACAAACCGACTACACAAAAGCAAAACAATAATAAAAGAAATACAAATAAATTAAGAAATAAACAATAAATAAGTAAAAGTAATTAATTATTACTAAATAAAAGTAGGTGAAAAGTAAAGAAACGAATGATAATCAAATATAGAAAATAACAGAGAAAATAACAGTTGTCATTCGTCAATGTTTTTCGAAAGAAGAATTATTAACTTTGGGCGTGAATCATCTAGTCACTCGCCGTGATTCGATTTAAAATTTTAGGTCATCTAACCGACGACTAGGTCACAGTTTAGGTCAAGTTCAGTCGAACGAAGTGATACGAGTAACGGATTACTATTTATACTCATTTTACTACGGAGAAATACAACCAGTATCATCATCCCATCCCACTCGATGTCATTCCCATTTCATTCCGCGTCTAAGAGTGGGAAATCCGCGAGAAGGCAATTCTCAAATCGATCTATCTACTCCCATTTCGTGCCATTCTCATTCTTATTCGCGGTTTTTCCACTTCCGCCCAGGTTAGGTTAGGTTAAGTTTAAGTTTAGTTGTTACGAAATATCAGCCATTCCCATTTCGCGCTTTTACGGCGAAAGCGAATGGGAATGAATTGTTTCGCGAATCAAGAAACGCTTCTCAAATGTGGATTTCTCGCTGTATATTCTCACTTCCGGACGGGAAATGGGAACGGGAATGACATTGAGTGGGAAATAATCTTTCCAATTTCAACCGCTTACTTTCCACTCAATATCATTCCTATTCTCATCCGTTGTCCGCAAATGAAAATGCGTAAAGTAAGAAATCCACATTTGAGAAGCGTTTCTTGATTTGAGAAAATGTATTTCCCATTCGCGTAAAAACACCAAATAAGAATGGCTAATATTTCTTAACTTAACCTAGCTTAACATTAGCCTAACCTAAACAATCGTAGCCTAACCTGGAACAAAATGGGAAATACGAAAAAGAGAATGGCATGATTTGGGAGTAGACTGGGATGATACCAAATCAACACGCGCGCAATATTCTAACGGATTAAAATAGCATTAATTTTCAGATCCCATCTTATCATACGTTACTAATCTCCTCATTGTGACTGGATCGTTAAAAAAAATACTATAAATCACAACGATTGAAAAAAAGCCATTAAAATAAAATGATTTGTAACAATTGTAAAATTACTCAAATCGCAGTAGGCCTACTATTGTATTAAAAAATAAGTTCTTAAAAAAAAAAAGTGTTGCATACAGAATAACTTCACTTTTTATTTTCTTTCTTTTAATGAACTCCGGTAGTGTGTTGAGCTAGTGCTTCAGTGTAGTGCATTTATGCCTAAGAGAATTTGATAGGGTGCCAATTATGCGTGTAGTTTAATTTCAATTTCGGAGTGAATTCCGTCGGTCAGACTTGGCTGTGAAAGATACTCCGAAATTTAATAATCAGTAATTGATTGTCACCCAAGTATTGCTAAGCGCTTTGATCATGTGAAATCAAGGAAAGGAAAGGAAAGGAATGATCTTCTAAAAGTTGAATCTCCGTCTCTATGAAATTATGAGTATAAAATAATAATGTTTGGGGTTATTTAACAGTCTTATTAGTATTCCTTAGCCTTATCACTTTATAACTTGTTTTTATTCGTGTGTGTGTGTGTGTGTGTGTGTAGCCACATATAGTTAGGCTCGTACCAACTGCTGCATACCTTCACATAAAAGAATACCGAACTTGAGCGTGTTATTAATTTAAAAGCGGGATTTCAACCGGTTTTTAATTAAATGACCTCGTATAAAGCCATCCTGAAAGTCCACGATTCGGATTGAGAAACGTTCACAAAAAGTCAGTAAGTCATCAAACAGTCCTGAGAAATGTTCGTGCTGCGAGGCTTGAAAGCTCGTTCAGATGCCCTGACGAAAATGGAGTGTCGATAGATGACCCTCCATGAAGGCATCCGCGAGAGAATACTACCAACAAACACAGGCAGACAGACAGGATACACAAAATCTCTCTCTCTCTCTCTCTACACACACACACACAACACACACACACACTTTTAGATACCCTACAAAATTGCTGATGATGTGATAAGCACGTTCGTGTCGCGATGGGCTGTGTATCCTAAAGAATATCGCAATTCCATAGGAAAAAACCACACACACACACAAAAACGAGGTACTGACTTTTTAATTCTGTATATATTAAAATAACTATCGTAACCTCAGTGTCATCGAACCGAGAAATATGTAATTAGTGGCCGGGATGCAAGTGAGGGGTCGAAGGGTGTTTTCTGTGAAGTTCATAAATCGTGAGGTACACACTAACATATCCTAACCAAATCTAACCTAAACTGACCTACCCTCCAACGTAACCTAATCTAATTAGGACAAACCTATCTGACAGGAAAATGTTTTTATATAAAAAAAAAATCACTGTTCCGAGGTAACTAACGCGTTACCACACATACACGAAAAAATACTTCCATATCTGTAAACTATCACAAACTCGGCCTTACTAGCAGTCGCCCCCTCCTCCCCAGTGTCAGCTCGCGCCGTGGGGATTCATGGAGGCATACAAATGAGGGTAATTACTTAACTGTTTGAAACTACTGTTGAACCCCATTTTGGCGCCTCTTCGTGCGTCTGGCATCGAAGGGGACAAATTTTCAATATAATTGAAAACGGTCATAAAGAATAAATCTTCCATTTTCTCATTTATTTCGATATTATAGCGCTCGTTTCCATTAAATAAAATTTATCATAAATAATATACTATCTTCACGCACACGCGTGTATATATATCAGTATATACGTGTGCGTGTATGCGTGTGACACACACATATGCTGATAGTGTGATCGAGTCCAGGTTTGGACTTTCTAACTTTGAATTTCTTGGTGGATCATGGTTCGGATTCCACGATTAAGTTGTAGGTCCAAGGTGGGGAAAAAGTTCTGATCTTCATTGGAGAGAGAGAGAGAGAGAGAGAGAGAGAGAGAGAGAGAGAGAGAGAGAGAGAATTTGAAGCTAGAGTTGGAAACAGAGGCGGTTTCATTTATTATAATTAATGGGAACATTTAAAGTCATTTTGGCAGAAGTATTGAGTGGCAAAGCGTTTTCATGTTGTTTTAAATCTTAATGGTCTTAGTTTGCAGTTTTTATTCGGTTATCATTAACGTTAAAAACACATTTCAAACCCCTTTATTTTCATTTTCGAACACCAAATCTTGTCTCGGAATTACAACTTTGGACATGAACTGCATTATTACTAATATATATATATTATATATATATAATATATATATATATATATATATATACACAAAATTACGTGTGTACGACTATAAATCCAAGCCGTATGAATGAATTCTTTCATACTGTGGACCAAGGTTAAGGTTGCGTGTGTATCTTATACGTGTGCGCATGGAAAACTTACAGAAACATACATGATCTGTATACGTGCATTCATATTTGATATGTGCGTGCGAGGTTATGTCTGCGTTATAGAATGAATGAAAATCACTACTAATAAGCTGTTGTTTTATGATCTTGTAGAACATAATAATAATAATAATAATATAATATATAATAATAATAATAATTTCTCTAAAACGAAATAATGTAAACCGCCAAGAGAGTAATTCTTAATCCAATCCTTCCTGAGAATAGAACAACTTAAGAGAAAAATCAATTACTCCCTGTTCAATTTAACTTATTCGCAAACTGAAGCTCCTCTTCCGTACGAAGGATATTCACATCGGGTACATCACACCGATCACAGAAACCTCGACAAAAGATAATGCGCAGATATGAAATATGCGAATAAAAAAATGAACTAACTTATATTAAAATGAATTATGTATCCATGAAAGAAAAGTTACTCGGAGGCGAACATTATACTTTATATGTTATAAGGAATAAAGAGACAAAGTAATATAATTCGATTGCAATATTAATTAAATAAATTACCATGAACGAATTTGACGCAAACTATTATTAGATTTTTCCATTCGTTTATATCAGCATTATCATCTTTCCTTATATAGTCTCTTAAACTGTTAATTTATCTGATGGAGCTCATTTATTTATTTATATATATATATATATATACTTTTTTTTAATTGGGGTTGTTTAACCTCCTTCGAAACATCTAAGGTCATATGACGGAGGGGACCTACAGTTTTACGTCGGATCAGAACCACGAGTCGCTACATAATCTGGGCGCGGAGGACGGTCTCCCATCCAACTACTACCCAGAACCAATGTCGCTTAACTTCGCTGATCTCCGGGAAGCGGTGTTACGACACTGGCCACGACGTAGCCTATATATATATATATATATATATATATATATATATATATATAAAATTTTGCTTCCGCCTGAAATGTTAATTCTGATGAAGGTCAGGTTTATTGCCCTACCTTAGTCCTACAACTTAACGTGGAATCCAAACCATGATCCACCAAAAGAGTCGGAAATTACAAAAATTCCTTCCCCGGACTCGATCTCACGACCTCCCAGTGAGCAGCTCAGCGTCTTTTCCACGAGGCTACCCAGATATGTGTGTGTGTGTGTGTGTGTGTGTGTGTGTGTGTGTGTAATGAAATTTATATTAAAAAGTGGTATTTATACTTCACACTGGAACATTACCAAGTCGGTGGGAGATAATTTTTCTTTGCAAACAAGTACATTTTAAAATTTATTAAATAAAATTTTTAAAAGGTTTTACAAAATATAGAATTAAGATTCCTAAATTTCAATGAACGCAGATTATAAAATTCAAATTAAAAATTCATGCTCAAAATCGTGATGGAACGTCGACATAATACAAAAACGCAAATAAATTCAATTTTATCTCGTCAAAATTATTCGTCGTCGTCGTCGTCGTCACTACATCTTTAGAAGCAAAGCATTTGAGGCAATTTATCGTAATGTATGATGTGTATCTTTTTTTTAACTGATACTCGTCGTCGTTTAAGTGACGAGGCGCCGAGACAATTTTTTTTTTAACAACAAAAATAAATAGAAAAAAAATTAACACGAAAACTCGCAAAATAAACGTCTTTTATCGTCCTTAGCCCATCTCGCATCCATTCTAGTCCCGACCAGTGACGAAGCGCCAATTACTGGCGGCCACCGACCGAGATGCGTTTCTGCGCGACTGCGACTGCATTAACGCAAACTGACGCCACGAAACATTTCCTTTTCACGATTACTCACCCACCACTTCGGGCCTTCAATCTCCCTCCTGACTGGCCCTATCGTAAGGATGTTTGAGGACGCGCGAAGAAGGCCGATCGACGGCGTATCGAAAGTGTCAACAAAGGAGGAATCATAAGGAAGCGACGCGCAGGAATGCGAGAAACAAAACGACGAACTTGTCAACATCCTCCTGAAGACGACCTTTTAACGCTACTCATATGTACTTTAAAGCTATATATATATATATATATATGTTTGTAAGTTACACACACACAAGTACCCACATTTTTACATCCTTGTATCTGAAAAACTAATTTAACGTAACTCAACATTAGTGCCATCGAACTAAAAAGGGCGTGATAAGTGTCCGAGAGGCAACCGAGGGCTCGAACGGTGGTTTGCGTTAAGTAATTAAATAGTGAGGTACTCGATAATCTAGACAAACCTAATCAGGACCAACGTATCTTTTTTCCTGGTTGTAAAATTTTTTATTGTTTTTTTAATAACTTTTTTAATGTTCTGAGGTACCAAAAGAAAAAACTACACGTTTGCGAATTATCACACACTCGACCTCACTTTTGCCCAGTTGCCTACGCAACTACACAAAACACACAAGGACAAAAGTTTTATAGAAAAAAAAAAATATATACATATAAAATTTATTAATTTATTTATTTAATAAACCGGTAGTGAATGATGCACGTATTAAATGAAATGATAAAGTTATTAAATTCTGCCACGACACATGCCTAAGCTTCGTAGTTTAGTTTGAGACGCGCGCGTCTCCATTTACCCTACCCTATCAACGCCTATTATTGAAGGGCGTATGAGGGGCATAAGTGCGGTGGGGCCAAAAGAGGATGGGGGATGCGGCTCGTATTAAGACTTGAAAATACGACGGTAATGAAGAGTTAAACCCAGGGTATCATCTAGGAGCACGTAACTCACGTTCTTACTTCTAAATGGCACGTATAGACGTCATGATAGCCGTTAATGACACTTTTTTTTTTTTTTTTTGGCGATATTTTACCCTTCAAGTCGCGACAATAATTTATAGACAGAATCTACGGCATATTTTTTTTTTTTTTTTTATTTTTGAAAAAAAATGGTAATAAATAAAGAGTGTATTATTAAAAAATAAATTAATCGTATACGAAAGAATTAAAAATTATGTTTTAATAAAAAAAAAATTAATTCAAACCAAATGAATACAAAACCAATTTAAAAAAAATGAAAGATTTTTTTTTTTATCAATCTTTCATTCATTTCCTTACAAACATTTTTTGCCTTGTGGGCATTCCGAATGCATAATTATAATAATTACAATTAACTATTCTCAAGCGTTTCTCATTAAGTTTTTATACTAAAATTTTTTAATTTAATACTTGCTTTAAAAATAATTGTTTTTAAGAACCATTCTTTAATTTAAATTTGCTTCACAAAAAACAATTCGTATTTATTTTAACTATTATTATTATAATGTTCAATCGACTTAACATGGAAGCAAATACAACTTAAATCAAATATTTTATACGCTCTCCTTTTCATATATATATATTTTTTTTTTCATATGCAGGAAGGGCCAAGGGCGAATTCCAGCAAAAAATGTCCCCCTCCCATAGAGGAAGATGGGAGCCAAAATCAAGGTCCATGGTTTTCGAGATGCCTGGACACTCTTTGAAAGATTGGAGGTCATTAACAGGGGGAAAGATAGAGTGAAAATATTGTTCCGACCGAGTTGACCGGTAGAGTAAATGAAAAATTGAAAATACCGATTAACCCTTGCGTCAGAGAGTTAGACAGAAAAGGGATGAGAATGTGTCGAAAGTCTGGTACTGCGTACTCTCCTCAAAGGAGGAGGCGAGTAGTTAGAGAGTTCGGGAGAACAGTGTCAGTTATAATAGCAATAGTAAAGAAAGAGTGAGGCAACATTGCGGCGAAGAGAGAGAGTGAAGACAGTCAGTAAGAGGCGAGGAATTGACGAGACGAAAAGGCTTTGATTCCATCTGGTCAAGTAGAACCGTGTGGGTTGAGCAACTCCACACATGAAAAGAGTATTCCATACAGGGGCGGGGAAGAGCCCTGTACCGCCGTGAAAAGGAAGAAACGCGGAAGTCCGCTAGATGTAGTTTTGAGAAAGTGCCTTTCAAAGTTTAGTGTTGAAAACATCAGCAATTCAATTTTTTGCACTAATTTTACTAATGCATAATAACTGCACACTTCATAATTTTTTGAGCACAAATCATTTTATCATTACGCATATATAGTGAGCGAATTTGGCGGTTACATGTTTTTTCCCATTGGAAGAGATGTGATTTAGTGGAAATGGGCTTAGGTTTTCATTAATTTAACCAAAATAAACTGGACTTGCGTGTTTCTTCCTTTGTATAGAGATGTAGAAATGGCTTACGAACCTCACCATGGTTTTACGCGTTTTCCTTTGCGCGGCAGTGTACAGAGAGAGCAACTGAGTGAGGATGAAGAAACCGCGGAGCCAGTACTACATACTTAACCTCGAAGAAGCTGTTTTAGAAAGAGCGTAGATGTTATCCTCCCAGGAAGGATCATGAGAAAAGGAAACGCCAGGAATGGGGGGAGGAGGAGGAGGAGGGAGTTGTGTATTGTTGAAGATATGGGGATAGCCGTGTGGAAGAATGTGATGAGTAGACAGACGAAGAAACCGAGTTTTTGAGGCATTGAAAGCCACAAGGTTTCCTCTGCCCCAGTCAGAGATAGACCAAAAATCAAATGTCAGGTGCATCACAGCAGTCCTACGCGAGTCATTGAGTGACTGTTGTGAAGCGGGTGGAGAAGGGAGGGGTGGAATCATCGGCGTAGGAACAGATAGGACAGGAAGTGCGATTTAATAGATCATTGATAAATAAAAGGAAAAGAGTGGGTGACAGGAGAGAGCGCTGAGGAACACCACTATTAATAGCTTTAGGAGATGTACAGTGGCCATCTACAACCGCAGCTATAGATCGGCCAAAAAGGAAATTAGAGATGAAAGCACAGATAGAAGGATAGAAAATGAAGGGGGGAAGTTTGGAAATTAAGGATTTGTGCCAGACTCTATCAAAAGCTTTTAAATTTAATGTCTAGCACAATAGCAAAGGTTTCACTGAAATCCGAAAGAGGATGACCAAGAGTCAGCGAGATATGCGAGAAGATCGCCAGTAGAGCGTCCCTTGCGGAACCCATACTGGCGATCTGAAATAAGATTGTGAGAAAAGAGATGTTTGAAAATCTTCCTATTAAGTATAGATTAAAAAACTTTGAAAAGGTAAGAAATCAAAGCAATGGACGAACATCCAACAGGAAGGAGAAGTACCAGATGAAAGACGAAAGGGTCTACCTAGACATGGTGCCAGTACAGAAGCACAGTTCTTGAGAACAATAGGAGGGACACCATCAGGACCGTACGCCTTCCTAGAGCTGAACCCAGAGAGGACAGAAAAAACATCTTTGGAAGAGATTCTAATTTCAGACATAACTGAATGGGAGGGAGGAGGAGATGGAATAACAGCAACGGAATCGTTCAGGGTTGAGTTGGAGGCGAAAGTTTGAGCGAAGAGTTCAGTTTTATCAAAAAAGACAGCAATTGAGTGGTCAGAATGGAAATGAAGAGGGAAAGAAGACGTAGTAAAGTTGTTGGAAAGATTCTTGGCTAGGTGTCAGAAAGAGCGAGAATTAGAATTTGATAGGTTTTCACATTTTTGTCGAATGAAGGAATTTCTAGCGAGTCGAAGAACAGATTTTGCACGATTCCGGACAGAAATATAAGCTGAGTGAGAGTCAAGAGTTGGATGGCAACGGTACCTTCTGAAAACCACCTCTCTTTTGAGGATAGCAGTAGGACAAGCAAAGTTAAACTAAGGTTTTTTTTTTTTTGCATTCGTAGTAGGAAAAGAATACGGAATGTACGCCTACATGCCCGACAAATCACCTCCGTGATGCGCTCAGCGTACTGGGAGGTGCCCGTACTGCCTCAGGGCCTCCCAATCAGCAGCGCCAAAATGCCAAAGGTTGAACTGGAGCGATAGGACAGGAAACAGATACAAGATTATGGTTGGAGGAAACCAACGGAGAAAAAAGAAGGACGCGTGGTGAGAAATAAATCCATAATGTTGGGCCTATCTCCAAGGCGATCGGGGATACGAGTGGGGTTCTGTAGAATCTGCTCTCGTCATTCAGAAGAGAGAAGTTGTAATCTAGTTCATCAGGGATGTCAGTGAAATGGGAGGAAAGCCAAAGGTGGAGGTGAACACTGAAAACTACTAAAATGAAGATTTCGACGAAAGGAGAGTGAGATAGAATGTACTCCACTTTGGAAATGAGGTAGTCAAAGAATTTTAGATAGTCAGTAGAACTAGGAGAAAGGTAGACAGCGCGGATGTATTTAGTTTGAGATTGGCAATTAAGTCGTAGCCAGAGGGTGTGGAATTCGGAGGATTCAAGTTCAGGAATACAAGAGCAAGTTAGGTCGTTGCGTACATATACGCAACATCCACATGAAGTGGAGTATAGAGAAAGTAGGAGGGTACAGAAAAGGGGTTGCTGTCAGTTGGCCCAGACACCCGAGTTTCAGTGAAGAAGAGAAAGGGGACGATTAGAGGAGAGGTGGTGTTCAACTGATTGGAAATTTGAGGAAAGGCCACAAATGTTGCAGAAGTTAATGAAAAATGAATCAGGCAGAGGCCCAAGATATATCGAATAAACAGTAGCAGAACCAGCCCTGCTGCCCGGGCTTGTGTTCGCGGTATCGGCAGCCGGGTAGCCAGAAGTGGGGACATTTATGGTCTCCCCGCGCGCGCGCGCGCACACACACACATACATATATGTATGTGTGTGTGTGTATGTACTGAAACATCAATGGGTCTATTCGTACATCGATCCGAAGCAGAACAGGAGTACTGTATTCAAGAACTGAATATCTGACAGATTTTTATCGCGCCGAAGGAAGAACTCAAGACCGCTTTAATTAACCCATTCGTGGCCCCTCTAAGGGAGGGATCACTCGGCGAGAGTAAAAATTATGTCTCAAAACAGAAAACACTTTACACTTAACACCAACGACATTACAATACACAGTAAGAATCTAACTACAATTTCGTTATTACTGATACTATTATTATTAATAGTACTAATACTAATAATAAATGATAGGCTTCAATATTTTCTCTTGAATCTCTCTTGCTACAAAATAGTTTTGAAATCCCGCCTAAATCCTTACCTTTTCGGAGTAGATGGCGAGTGGTGTGGTGGGGTTAATGACGACCATGGCGGATCCGGCGTAAGTGTGGATCAGGTTCGAACCGTAGCGCTGCCGCAACGTGTGTAAAATGGAAGATTCATTAAGGTACCTCAGGTGGGAAAGGTCCTCGCACCTGTCGAAGGTTGGGGGGTTGGCCTACGGGGTAGGGGAGAAGGGAAAAAGAGGTATAAGTAAGGGTTAAGTACGAGTGCCAAAGATGGCATCAGAATGGTCTCATGACAACCCACAAGAAAGGTGTTAGCTCTATCTATCTATCTCTACTTGAACTAAATATGCAAACGTGCTTTTAGAATTTTTATATACATTTTTCAATGTTGTGGGGTACCAAAAGTGTTACCGCACAAAAATAAATTACGCAACTACATCCATGAATTCACACACACATTTGATTACACTTATGCCCAGTTGCCTACGCACACAAATACACAATGTAAAAGTTTTTAAAATTCTATACTTTAGCGATTTCAATTCCTATTCTATGAACTACTACAATGACAAAATTAATAAATAATTATAATAAATCAATAAAGGAATGCCAGGCCAATACCCAATTTGAAGTCACCGAAAGATTTTCCTCAATGCCAATAAGGAAAACAAATAAAGCGAAAAATGCCCCACTAAATTTGGTCAAACGGAGCTGCATGACTCTCTAACCCCTTTAAGAGCAGTATGTACCACCCCCAATCCCTTTAAAGATTAACATTCCCGCAGGGGCTCTACTTCAATCTGTGTCTGTGGAACTCGCTTCACCAATGGCCGTATGGAGATACGCCCATACGTACAAACGTACATGTGGGCATTGCATTTTCATCGAAAACATCCCCATATTTCATTCACACGTTTATATTAACCTAAAGTACGCCATTCGATCAAACTTAACCTAATCTTACCCGACACTACCCAACAAAACTTATCTTAAGAAATTAACCCACAGGGCATTTGCCAATAACATGCCCTCCAATTCTCCGTCCAGCGTTCGATTTATTAAGACAAACACACGCGGGAGTTTGCGATGTTTTCCTTTTCTACGTAGAAAAGCCCCTTATTTGTCGAGACTTTAGCATTCAACGAAAGACATTCCTCTTTCCCGAGTCACTTAATGCAGGAGAGATTAAACGTCGTGGGGAAAAAATATTTGGAAAGAATTTCAATTTTCAAAATATTCCCAAAATCTTACTAATAACTTTTAAGATTTTTTGGGGGGATTTATTTTAGCGGTGAATTTCTTTCCGCAGTTGTACCTCAGCTGATAATTACAATTAATTACTTAATAACTAATTAATATTAGTAAAACCATAAATTAATTAAATCTCACCTTTTCTACATCATCTTCGTCTACTTCGATAGCATCTTTACTATGTTCTAACTGCAGTCGGATTTTCCCCTCCAGAAGTGGGGAATCTCTCCCTTCCTCACTTTCCTCTAGTGTGCGACCAGCGCAGAAGCCACCGCGGTGCACCAACCACACTCTTTCCGCATCCAACCACGCGTGGCTGTTCGCCACTTGTTCTTCGGACCGCGCCTATAAAGCAATAAAAAATTATATTAATTTTAAAAGCGTGTGTGTGTGTGTGTGTGTGTGTGTGTGTGTGTGTGTGTGTGTGTGTGTGTGTTTTAATACTTATGATACCAAGATAAGTCGCACTTAACACTAAAAAAAGTACTGCTACTGCTAAACAGAAATAAATAAAATAAATAAATAAATAAATAATAATAAATTACACAGTATATATATACAGTATATATATATATATATATATATATATATATATATCTATCGTAAAGAACGACGCTTGTATAGGAGATATTCCGCGCAAGACGAGAGAGAGAGAACGAAACAAATGAAAAAATGAGGTAACCACCCGGGAATCGAACCCGGGATCTTCCGATTGCCGGTCAGATGCGATACCATTGCACCATGGGACTCACTCTTCCAAATGCCGTAATTCTTCTACATACTCGCAGAAACGTTATTTATACTGCGTGTTCTTTGCAGTTGTGTGTGTATATATATATATATATTATATATATATATATATAATATATATATATGAAAAATTATTTCACGAAAGTGACACGTGAAAAGTATTTATGATGAATAAAACCACGAAGGAAAAAAGAAACACAAAGGGGTGCTCAAGCGCTTTCGTCTAATGACATCCTCAGGAACACTGGAGTGAAAGGACAGATCAAGGCAATATATAGGTTACAAAAATAAACATACATACATACATATTCACATATATATACATATATATATATATATATATACATATATACATATATATAGTAAGCATAGAAAAAAATTGTGGGAGGAGCCAACATTTATATGGTCACAGAAAATAAAGAAATAAAAATAAATATAAATATAATTGAGAAAAAATTAATTACAAAATAGTGCCTTAGTGATATATATGTCACAGCCTAAATAATCATAAAGAAATAAACAGGCAAATAAAAAAAAAAACCCATAATATACACACATACATATATATATATATATATATATACATATATATATATATATATATATATATATATATATATAAAGACACTTTTAGCACTTTGGCCGACCTTCAATATAAATTCAAATGGCTTTTTTATGGAACAAGTCACAAAAGAATAAAGAAATAAAAATAAATATAAATATTGTAAGTGGAGTCTACCAATTCAAGCTCAAGAGGGTTTTACAATCGATTTAATAGATGCTGCCAAATTGATATATATGTCACTAAAAAATAAAGAAATAAACCAAAAAAAAAAAAAAAAAAAATTAATTATTAAAAAAATAAAAAATAATAATAATAAATTGAAAGATAAATTTTAAGAGAGGCACACCAATTTATAAGGGAAAAATTACCACATATGCATATTATAGTCACAAACGAATAAAAAAGTACAAGTAAATATAAATTGGAAAACAAAATGATGCCTAGATGATATATAAAGAACAATAAATATATATACAACATATATACGGTATATATACGAAATATAAACGCAATATATCAGAATATATATATATATATATATATATGCATAAGGGAAAAAAAATTACCTATATATATATATTGCCTTGATCTGTCCTTTCACTCCAGTGTTCCTGAGGATGTCATTAGACGAAAGCGCTTGAGCACCCCTTTGTGTTTCTTTTTTCCTTCGTGGTTTTATTCATCATATATATATATATATATATATATATATATATATATATATATATATAATCAGACATGGGGCCTGAAGCCGGCTTTTGTAGACTTTGGCTTCGAGACTTGGTTATTCGTATGGTTTGAGGGTTTTTATTTTTTTTCATTAATAATACTAATAAACAAAAATAGTTAACTAAAGAATTTAGAAAAGGTTAACTATGGAACTCGCCTTCCGATCCTAGTTTTATAAGATTCGGATTTGGCTTCGTCTCCGGTTTTGGCTTCCTGACTTTCTAAATGGCCAGCTTCGACTTCATCCCCATGCCTGATATATACACACATACATACATACATACATATATATATATATATATAAGTTATATATATATAAAACACGCCTACTGTGAGCCATCCTATCTATACCCTAAACCGAATGGACAAAGTAGGTTGCCGAAGTTCATACAACATTTGCAAAGTTGTGAAGGAAAAAGATTTGTGTGTAGTAGTAGCACGACGGAATAACGCGGGTAACCACCAACCACGAGGAATTCAAGGACATCAATGTACGAGAATTAATGCGAGGGACAAGATAAGAGTTTTGACTATCACCCCGAAAAACACCTTCTCTCGATACTTAACCCACAATAAAACTCAATAAGGATGAAAAGGGGCAAAACAAATATTCTTTGTGGGTATAGGGTTTTTATTTAAGGAAATGAAATCCCAACCCAACTTCCAATAGAGGAAGCCAATTCATGCTAATAAAAGTTAAAGAATTAATAAAGTATAGCGATTCTGAAGCGCTTTGATGCCTATATTAAGAGATAATGCCGTTCGCGGGACGAATACTTCAGATGAACCAAAACAAGTCATTGAGAAAAAGGAACAATGCAATTACGACTCTTAAGTAACTGAGTTAATTCTGAGGGGAAAAAGAAGTGGTGGTGGTGGTGGTGGGAGGGGGAAGTCATCCGTTCCCTCCCCAACTTCCCTCAGATAAAATAAAAGGCAAGGGGCAAATGTTACTCCGTCAACCCACGTGGTGTTGGTCCTTATACTGCAACAGCGCAAAGTTCATTATTCAGAATCACGAAAACTGATTTCGGAAATATATATACTTTAACGGCAGAAATACCCGCTGCATCGAGGGAGAAAGAGGGGGCAAAACTTTGGCACTAGTTAAGATTTTTGGCACTTAACTAAACTTATTGACGTACGCGTAGTGCCAACATTGCAACGACTATATATACAGCTAAATAAAATCTTTGTTTCAATAACATACTTACTTTAATAAAATTAAAAACCTTTTTCTACATTAATACACACTGAAGCGCAACTCAAGTTAAATACTCTTAAATACATTTTAAGTAAAATTTAATTCACCCATTTAAATTTATTTATTTTTCTATTTTAATTTAATGCGAATATATAATTCACCTTTTCAAAATGCAATTCCAACAATAATTTATCAACTGCATATTCAAAACAGCTTTTAATCTATCTATCTATCTATCTATCTATATTATATATAAGCATTATTTTTTTTAAAAATTCTACGAGACGACCAAACGACCTCATCATACCTTTACGGAATCGCTTATAAAGAGTAATGTTTGCTTAACATCGGGTTTGACCGCGGCCCATTTTCATGGAACACTCCGCAGTCAGCGTCTGGGTATATAATCGTTGAGCTAAATGGCGACAGTTCATTGTCAACAATTACAGAAATGGTGTAAATCAAATCAAATCATTTTGGCGAAAAGTTTCAACAATTTTACCTCACTTCGTCAATCAATGTACTGTTAAGCGAAACTTGCGTGTTTACCGGGCCTAAAATCTTCAGTTCGGAACATCCTTTCTATGTTACGACCAGTTCAACCTTCTGGATTAACATCAAGGTTTTATAGCATATCAAGTTGGATGAGGTAGTGGTGAAGACGTCTTACAGAAAAGGCTTGAAAGGAAATGAAATACAAGGTGGAGTGTGTGTGTTATTATATTATATATATATATATATATATAACGCTACATAAACACAGGAAAGGAACCCTTTCTTCCCCGACTAAACTGCCAATTATTCATATGGGAACCAAATGAGGCCACATCCCCAACATTGAGCGTACCCAATCTAATAGCTTTCCTAGTTCTTTTACCGATTTGGTTCCCGCATAAGCACGAAATTGCATCGTCATCACGTCCGGAATAGAACCGGACCCAACCGAACGGCGTCCTGTAAAAAATATTATTACGGCTAACACTTTTACACGATTCAATGCATCACCTTTTAACCAAGAATGGAATGCACCCTACAATATTTCGTGATACCGCTCCCTCCTTTTAGCATCCCTCAATTCCAATCAACTAAACTCGAAGTAGGGCGCCTTCGAGCGGGGCTTATCTAAACTGCCGGGAACAATCCAATATTGGCGAGGACCGAGTTATATAATCAAGAAGGCGATGCGGGTAAGAGCGACGGGTGAGCCGATAACTGGATATAGGAAGGCGTGCCACCCGTGCCTTCAGCTTCCATAACTCAATGCGGGAGCGATGCATTACCTTGAGTCTCTCGTATAACTCGCACACTTCATTCAATGTGGGCGCGATGGCCTTATCACGGACGTGTGGGCGGTCATGGGCGTATAGAGAAGTCTTAAATCACGCCCATAAACTATATTTAATACAGTTTTCCTCATTATTCATAAATACGCACCGCTTCCTAATTTTTTTTTACGATTTTACTACGACAATTTTATCATGGAAATTTTTTTAACATTTCGTTCGGAAAACTTTTTTTACTTTTCAACTTTACTTTCAAACACACATTTTCCAACTACTTTCATTTCAGTCAAAGATAAAAGATAAAATAATCTCATATATATATATATATATAACTGCAATGACCACGCAGTATATTAATGTATAGAAACGACGTAGGAAGAAAAATAACGAACAAATGAAAAATGAGGTAATCGCCCGGGAATCGAACCCAGGATCTTCCGATTGCCGGTCAGATATGCTATCCACTACACCACGGGCCTCGATCAGTCAGAAGTCGTAATTCTCCTACATAGGGCAGAAACCAATGCCTTGAGAGGGCACCCTCGCAAATCGTGAATATGTACATTTAACTGCAATGACCACGCAGTATATTAATGTATAGAAACGACGTAAGTATAGAGGAGTGTTCTGCACACGAGGAAGAGAAATAACGAACAAATGAAAAATGAGGTAACCGCCCGGGAATCGAACCCAGGATCTTCCGATTGCCGGTCAGATATGCTATCCACTACACCACGGGCCTCGATCAGTCAGAAGTCGTAATTCTCCTACATAGGGCAGAAACCAATGCCTGAGAGGGCACCCTCGCAAATCGTGAATATGTACATTTAACTGCAATGACCACGCAGTATATTAATGTATAGAAACGACGTAAGTATAGAGGAGTGTTCTGCACACGAGGAAGAGAAATAACGAACAAATGAAAAAGGAGGTAATCGCCAGGGAATCGAACCCAGGATCTTCCGATTGCCGGTCAGATATGCTATCCACTACACCATCGGACGTAGTACGCGTAACATGGAGCGCTTCACGACTGCTGAGATGGCTGACATGCATATGGTGTATGGGGCTGCCAATGGAAACGGAAGAGCTACTGTGAGGTTGTACCGACAGCGCTTCCCAAACAGACGTGTGCCAAACCACCAAACGTTTGCGCATTTGCATCGGCGACTGCGAGAAACTGGAACATTCCATGCAAACATGCATGACACTGGTCGGGAGAGAAACGTGCACACTCCTGACATGGAAGAAGAAATCCTACGGCGATTTAAGGACAATCCAAGCGCAAGCACGCGAGGTGTTGCACGTATCCTCGGTGTGAACCACGACCTGGTCTGGAGAGTGTTGCACGAGCAGCAACTTGCCATGGACGATACCGCCCAAACATTGATGGCGAACCGTTCTTGATGAGCATGCACCCGTGTAGCATGTGGATTTGCGTGCGCCCACACGTGAGAATTGTGCATGTTAAACACACCCTCACGTGTGAAACAGGCCTCATCTGAGAACAGCACATAAGCCGGAAAATTAGGCTGCACCGCTGTCTGCTGCAGAAACCAGCGTGCGAATTCCACACGAAGAGGGTAATCCCGAGGTTGTAATGCCTGGACTCTCTGACGAGGCAATACTTCGGGAGGTGATAGTATCGGTCATTGTGAGAAAAAAAGTTCATATGAACATGTGTCTAATTCTGAATGGTTACAGAGATAGAGCTGTTTGAATCTACAAATACAAAAGCATTGTTAATGGTAATCAAGAAAGAGAAACCAATTACTGTTTCTAACATTTAATGTTTAAACATTGGCATTTTGAATGGTATCAGATACAGAAATGACAAATTTGTTACAGTTTACAATACGTTTTCGAAAACCCCACCGTCAACCTCAATGCACTTTGCAACTCATGTGCGAAGATTGCGTGTTGTTCGTCTGAATTGATTTTGACGTTCCTTTTTGCGGGCAGCAGCATCCAAAATGCGCGCAAGCAATTCGTCTCGTGTATCCACCTTTCTTTTGTAAACTTGACTTTTCATCCACCCCCACAAACAACAATCTAACAATCAAACAAACAACAATTAAACAGTCACTTAAACAGAGACAACAACCAGAAACATGCAGACAGACAAACAGCCAGACACAACAAGAAAACCTACAGACTCGACACAACCATTACACCCTTCAATACAGACCAGACCACCAAGATCATCAAAACCATTAAGAATTCGAAGGCTACTGGACCAGACATATCTAACATACACCTCAAACACTTGGGCCCACAAGGAATACTAGCTCTCACAAATATCAGCACATATTCATACCAACACTGTATTATTCCTGACATATGGAAACAAGGTAAAATTATTACACTACTCAAACCAAACAAAAATCCAACAGAACCAGCTTCCTATAGACCCATTACTTTACTATGTACACCTTCCAAAGTAACAAAGACTAATCTTACAAATCACCAACCCACACATTCCACTATCGCCTACTCAACATGGATTCAGACCTCACCACTCAACCACGACATTACTCACTAACCTCACGCAGCACATCATGGATGGCATCAACTCCAGACGACCAGCTCAACGTACACTATTAGCAACAATAGACATTAGTAAAGCATTTGATGCTATCCCACGCTTCCCTCTCATAAACAAAATACTCAACACAAACATGCACAAGAACACCAAAAGGTGGCTGAGCAACTATCTTTCAGGAACACACTCACATGTCACATTTAATGGCAAGTCATCCAAAAACAAGATTTTTCCGAACGGGGTCCCTCAAGGCTCTGTTCTCTCACCAACACACTTCAATTTATACATGCATGACATTCCAACACCCATAGATAACAAGCTTACATTATCATCATATGCAGATGACATCACTCTAACATCCACCCACAACAACATCGACACCGCTACAAATAACCTACAATAGGTCTGTTCAAAAATCAACTTTTTCTTATTTTCATAGGTTTCTGTACATTTTCCCATGCTTTTTGACCTGAAAAAGCCGAAAATCACAACTATTTTGACCTAGGATGTTGGGAAGCATTGCCGCATGGAGCTTTAAATTTTCTGCCTTGAAATCGGCCAAAGCGCCAATTCCGGGGTCCCTTGAATTATGTTTTGCACTAACTTTTGATCTAAACAAGATAGAGCAACAAATTAGGTATCAAATGAAAGAGCATAAAAATAATAATAATAATAATAATAATAATAAATAATTAATAATAATAATAATTATCTATCATTTTTCAGGAAACAACAGAAACTCAATCAGAATCTAGAAAACCATCTACAAGTTACAACTTCACAATGGCATTAAGCAAGGAGCTGAGGGAGCTCCGTGGGCGCACAGTTGATATCTCAGAACCTCCACGTACTGTCCACAGGCAGGTGTCAACTGGGCCATCTACCAGATCTCTCACTGAAACTTTCCTGGTTGGATACCCTTCAGCTTTTATCAGTGGTTCCCAGCTTCCCACCAACAGACAGGCGTTCCAGTATTTCCTTAATCTTCAGAATTTACCGGAAAATGCAGGGAGGCCCATGGTTCAAGACCTTGCATATGAAACAGTTGAATCTATCATCCCATTCTGGCAGATGGCTAGGATCAAGACAATGACCAAGTACAACGCAATGAAGCTCTTCATGAAACTACATGAGAAACATCGTGCTCTGGTGAAAAGCAAAGGAAGAGCAAGTAACCCTGGAGGAAAAAGAGGAGCATTTGTGCTGGAATTAGACAGCCTGTTCGATATAGGAGCTCCAGATGCAATCCAGGAAATACAGAACAACAGACTGTTATCCAGAGAGAAGAAAGATGAGGATATCAGGTTCTACGAAGACCAAAAGACTGAGAGGAAAAGTCATATGTCTGGTCATGACAAGATTTTTGAGAGAAGATCCCTGCAGCAAGCAGCGAGGAATGAAAGATGCAGCATAGACAAGAACAAGGTAAAACTAATTACTTTGAACGTTACAAAAAGTTTTAAGTTTTACTCCATTGCGATATTTAGCATGTACTTAACAATTACTGTCTTAACATGTACTATTTTACAGCTGCAGCAGAACAAGAGGCAGTTGTTCATGTGGATGACATTACCTGGGGTGACTCAACTGACAACGACGCTAACACAGAGGACATGGATTACCATCAGCCTCGTCCTGGATGTTCTCACCATCAAGACACTGTGACTAGAATGACTCCAGATTTGAAAAAATTTACTGGAGCACAGCTCTGAATTTACTTTTTTTCCCCTTACATCACTAGATAGGTTAATGATAGTAAACTCTTGAATTGACGACATACCAATTACAAATTGTTTTAGCTAAACATAATAATACAATAATGTACAGTTTATAACTCACCTTAAGTTTATTTATTCATTGCAGCAGCAACAGTGGACGATGTTAGACCTTGCATGTAGGCATTTGTTGTGAATTTACCGCCATGTATGCTTGGCCACTGATCAATGGCTTTCTGTGTGATCATTACAGCAGATCTAGTGCGTGGAGCTGGACCCTCCTTCACAATTCTGCACAGCTTAGTCAAATGAGATGGCTTAATGGATCCTTTGTGTTCAACAATGTAACCAAGAATGGAGAATGTCCCTTCAGCTGGTGCTTCACTCCAGGCAGTTGATCCATCTTTATCAAAATGCTTTAATCTCTCTGTGATTCCTTTCCACAGCTGTTCTATATATTCTGTCAGCCAATTTATCACTGAGTCTTTTGTAAAACTACTTTCAGATCTGGTTCTGGATAGTCTAGCAACTTCAGCAACCTGGTAGTAATCAGAACGTTTCTTGATGTATTTGTAAACTTCATTTAGGATGTAATCCTCAGCTGTTAGTTCCTTTTGCTGCCCTGTGGTATCGTGCTTAAATTCAGAAACTACATCATTTGCATTTCCTCCATTAGCTAATTTGGAAATTGTTTCCATCACTCTTAACATAACAGTTTTCCCTCCTTTCTTTATAAAATATATTTTCTACAAATTCTGCACTAACTGTGGTTTTTTGAGCTACTTGCAACATAATCTTTGTTACATAGGAAATCAATACATAGAACTTGGCACTAATTTCTTCCTCTTGTGGATGATCAAAAAACACAATTTTCCACAAATCTGTCAAATTGATCAAATTCGTAATTAACCATGCGAGTATCAGATTTGAGTTTTGGTCTCTTAAAACCAATGATATTGTCAAGAACCATATTGGTATAGTCAAGGCCTGATCTCAGATTTGAAGTGTGATTCTGAATAAAGTCTAAAAGCTCACTTAGTTTACAAATTTTCTTCAATGCATCAACGTGGGCTCTGTTCACAAGATGCATTAAGTCCCATCGAAATTTGAAATTTTCTCCAAACAACTTTTTCATTTCGTTTTTAAATGGCTCGTTGTCCTTACAAAAAGCCCCATCTCCAACCATTCCAGATACCTTGGATTTAATTGCTTCTTCAGATAGTTTCAAGTGATTAGGAGACTTCAACACATCAAAAATTTCATTGGCCAAATAAACTCCTGATTTGCTGCGTACTAAATTTATCCCAGCAAGTTTTACAGTCTTATCTTCTTCACTCATAACTAATACAACTAGCATGCTTAATCCCAAAATTGTTCCAATGTCAGCTGTTATTGTTACTGAAGTTTGTTCTTTAAGTTGATTATCTAATAGCTCACAAATTGTCTCGCACGCATGTGTGCTATGATTCAAATTTCCAACCTCACAACCTGACCTATGTAATACAGCTAGAAGTACTGGATATAGAGCCCATGCAGTGTTTGTTTTCATTTCATCTTGATTATCATCATCTTCATCCTCAACAGCTATATCTACATCAGGCATATTAGTGTCACTATTTGCAATGTTTTCCATTATATCACTTGGTACTGAAAATGAATCATCAGCATGCCCTAGATCCTTCTTTTCCACCAATTTGAATGTAGATTTGATCAAATCATTGTTCAGGATTTCTTGTATTGATTTACACTTGCTTAAATGGGCTATGGAAATGTCAAATTTGTTGCTTTTTGCTTTATTAGATTTGGATGCAACACTTGAACTTGAAGGCATATTTTGACTCTTCTCTTTATTAACCACAACAGCTTGGTGAGTTTCTTTTGTTAGGCGCAAAATTGCATTCAATGTCTTCTGGATTTGGGAATTTTCAAATTCCTCTAAAGCAGTTTTGTTAGTCTGATGCGCAGATTCCTCACTTACCTTTTGTTTCTTAGGTGGAGGAGAAGCACTTTCTTCAGTCTGTGAAACATCTAGTGAAAAAGTTTCATTTTCTAGATTAGCAGTTGATGAAGTTGGTTCATTTTTCTGAGGTCTAGCACTAGCACATTTTGTGAACAAACTAAATGACTGCTTTGCCGTATCTCTTTGCTGCACTTCATCCTGGTATTTCTTTACTGCAATATCTAAGCTGTGGGCCCAAACTCTGGGACCTCTTGTATTGTAACAAATATTTTTTTTGGAATTAAAATGTTCCTCCCAGTTTTGCTTCTTTGAATATTTGTTCTTGCATTGACCACAAAAGTAACCCCTTTTAACACCCTCACTTTTCTCTCCAACTTCATCAATATTAGGATCCATTATTGATTATTGACTACCTGAAAAAATACAAAATAAGTAAAAGTTAGTAAATATAGTATGGTAAAAGTGAGTAAAAGTAAGTAAATATAGTACAATGAAAGTAAGTAAAAGTAAGTGCTTTAAACTTAGTAAAAGTAAGGAAGAGTAAGTAAAAGTAAGTAAAAGTAAGTTTAAACTTAACTAAACTTTTCAATTCTAGAGTCATGGTGGATTACTTAAAACCGCACAAGTAATTATCTGGCCAATTTATCAAACCTGGCCGAGATCAATGGAACATAGTCCAATCCTGATAATTTTATATTAAAAAAAATACATTTTAATAAAATTTTAATTATCAAAACATTGAAGCTTAACAAAAAATAAAAATAATTGTTAAATATGGAATTACCAACTAAACTTAAAATAACTAAATTTGTAATTTAAAAAAATTGGTTTGTACAAGAACGTATACGCAAAAAAATTGCATAACGTCTAGCGGATGAACAAAACCCAAACCCAAATTTACTTTTTCTTATGGTCAAATTTACTGGAGCAATGCTCCCAAGATCCCAGGAATCTGGAGTCATGGGAGGGGCTGATCTGGATAACTTCGTCATCTCAACCTCAACAACACGTCGCAACAGAATGATGTCCAGGTATAATATCAGCCAGAGTCACATGTCCAAGTTTTGTGAAAACTCCCCACAGTACGCTGCCTTACACTGGGATGGAAAGTTGCTCAAAGATGTCTTGGGCAGTGAACCTGGAAGTACCTCAGAGACTTTAGCTGTGCTAGTGTCTGGTCCACCTTCATACACTGAAGGAAAGTTATTGGGAGTACCTGTCATCGACAATTCTTCTGGCACAGCTCAGGCTGAGGCTTCAATGGATTTACTGGAGACATGGGAACTTACGGATAATATTACTGCCCTTGTTTTTGACAATACATCCAGTAACAGTGGAGTTCACAGAGGAGCTGCCAAACTGCAAGAGAAAATGCTGAACAAAAAGGTGTTTTATCTGGCCTGTCGACATCACATCCTGGAAATCCTAGTAGGAGCAGTTTGGGAGGAGCTGTTTGGGAAGGTGAAGGGGCCAGATAATCCCTGGTTTGAGCATCTGAAGGATGTTTGGACGGACTTGTCCAAGGAAAACCCAAAGATGCTGGCTATCAACAGCAAATGGCTGAAGGAAAAGAAGAACAGTGAAGAAATACTCCAAGACATTCTAACAGCAGAAAGGCTTCCAAGAGCCGACTACAGGGAAATGGCTGAACTGACAGTCATTGTTCTTGGAGGAACGCCTCCTCGAGGTATTCACTGGAGTCGACCAGGCGCCATTCATCAGGCCAGATGGATGGCCAGAAACCTGTACTCCATGAAAATGCTGATGTTTGCAGATCAACTTGAGTACGACGAAGACACTGTATCAAAGCTGGAAAGACTCAACACCTTCCTTGCGCTGTTTACACTCCTGTATGGATGATGTCAATGTCTGCTGCAGATGCTCCCGTGAATGATCTAAGTCTAATCCAGGACATGTTGAAGTACAAGAAAACTGACCCAGAGCTTGCTGATGCAGTACTTAAGATGGAAAACCACAAATGGTACCTGACGCAGGAAGTCGTGCCATTTGCCCTGTTCAGCAGTAGATTGAGTGACACATTGAAGCACGACATTGCTGCCCAGTTACATGCCACTGAGAAGCCAGACAGCTTCAGAACAGGAAAGCCTCTATTCCAGAGTGTCACAGCTAAGACCAGCCTGGTTGATCTCATTGGCCCAGAATCACATTTCCTGCTGGACACACTGAACATTGGATCCGAGTGGCTTCTGGAACCTGTCACGTCTTGGCCACAGAATGAGGACTACAGAAAAGCGTTGGACTATGTTAAGAATCTGAAAGCGGTGAATGACATTGCTGAACGTGGTGTCAAGATGATGAGCGACTTTGCAAATGTCATAACAACAAATGCCAAGCAAAGGGACTATCTCTCAAGCTGTGGAGTTCAACAGACGCCGCTTTGACAGCTTCAAGAAACAAACTCTCAACAACTGACTGTGTAAATGTCATTCTTGATCGATTAGACTTGTGACAAAATGTTAATCTCAAATTTGTCATGAATAAGGCGCCTTGTCTGCCTTGAGTGTGAGAAAACGAATTTTGTGATATTTCTGAAATCTTTGTATGTACCAATGTGCCATTTCTTGTTCCAAGACTATCATAATTGTATAAGTTAGAAAGAGGATTAAAAACACTTTAATTTGGTGCATATTTTGTTGCTCTATCTTGTTTAGATAAAAAGTTATAGTGCAAAACATGATTCAAGGGACCCCGGAACTGGTGCTTTTGGCCGATTTCAAGGCAGAAAACTTAAAGCTCCATGCGGCAATGCTTCCCAACAACCTAGGTCAAAATGGTTGTGATTTTCGGCATTTTCAGGTCAAAAAGCATGGGAAAAAGTACAGAAACCTATGAAAATAAGAAAACGTTGATTTTTGAACAGGGCTAAACCTACAAACATACATAAACAGTATACAAGATTGGCTCACACACAACAGACTCAAAGTAGCGCCCACAAAATCAACCATCACCTTGCTTACAAGCAACACAAAAGAACACCAGGTAATTCCACAGCTTACACTAAACAACATCAACATTCCACACACTCACAGGACCAAAATACTTGGGGTCACATACAACACATCATTATCTTTTGCAAACCACATTCAGGATGTTAAAAACAAATGTACGTCAAGACTTAACACGCTTAGGGTACTAACAGGCACAAACTTTGGACACCAGCAGGAAACAACATCACTCATATACAAACAATATATTCGCTCAGTTATGGACTATGCTAGCCCATGCTGGGCACTCATTATCTCACACACACACATAAACACCTTACAGACAATACAAAACAATGCACTTCGTATCATTACAGGATGCACTCAAACAACACCAATAGAACACCTGCACAGAAACAAAAATACTGAAAGTTAGGGAACATTTAGACATGAGGGGAACACAATTCATGGCAGCAGCGACAACTAACCCACAACACCCTTGCAGATCAAGGAAAAAATGTTTTAGTGTTACCATTCAGAGAAAATTTCCTTGATTTGCCGAATCTGCTGAGGACTTTTAACGTAAATATTGCGTTAAAAAATTTAGATGTAATTAAGAATTCATTGATTAAGAACTCCCCGTTAAGTGAACATGGTTGTGTATATAAAATCCCTTGCACAATATGTAATAAATTTTACATTGGCCAAACTGGTAAGACTCTTGAGTTACGTATTAAACAGCATCAATACAGTATAAGAAGTGGCCAGGAATCTAACGCCATTTTCATTCACGTAAGAGATACTAATCATCCCATTGATTGGAAAAATGCTTCCAAATTAAGGTTTAGTAAATCTATTGTTAGCAGAAATATACTGGAATCAAGTGTGATCAAGAATAATGCGGATTTGGTCCTTAATATTAGTCCTGGGTTGTATAAATTAGATTCGTGCATTGTCAGAAAGCTGGCGAAGGTCCTACTGTTTTCTTGACTGCATTCTTGCCCCTTAATGGTTTGCCCTGGTTTTCATTAATTTCTGGCCACTTAATTTCCTGCTTTAATTAAATATTAGTGTTAATAACCATTATAATAATTTTTGTTTTCTGTACTGGTGTTTTGTCTAATTTCATCTATATAGTCCTTTTATATTTAGTAATTTAGCAGCCTACAGATTATGTTATCTATTTGTTATCTACGTTATCTATTTGTTTTTTATTAAATTCTTGCCAATTAATTACCTGCTTTAATTAAATATTAGTGTTAATAACCATTATAATAATTTTTGTCTAATTTCATCTATATAGTCCTTTTATATTTAGTAATTTAGCAGCCTACAGATTATGTTATTTATTTGTTATCTACGTTATCTATTTGTTTTTCATTAAATTCTTGCCAATTAATTGCCTGCTTTAATTAAATATTAGTGTTAATAACCATTATAATAATTTTTGTTCTCTGTATTGTTTTTTTTGTCTAATTTCATCTATATACTTCTTTTATATTTAGTAATTTAGCAGCCTACAGATTATGTTATCAATTGAAAAAATCTTTAGAGGGCTTTAAGGCCTTTAATTTGAGGTGCCGATTGTGAATTTTTTGCTTGTCTATTTAACTCATTTACTTTGTAATCTCTGTCTATTTTCTGTTCCTCCTTGTTAATGTGAATATATCACGAAAGCGCTCGGACTTTGTGTTTCCTTTTCCCTGTGGTTGTTTGCTTATTAATAAGATCACGTGTTATTTTGTGATTTTATATATATATATAAAATAATGTTTTATATATATATATGATCATGCCAGAGCTCCCCTTTTAGCCTCCTCCAATACACACAGCCATATTTACACCCACTGCCCCTTTCCTTCAATACAAGACCATTAATTAACTTGAAGGACAGATGTATGTATACACACTACAATTGCCATACATTTCTCTCAATAATTTAAAGTTTAAATATAAATTCTTTTAGTCATCCGTGTCGTGCGAAAACATAAAATGGCTTATTTTTGGGATATACGAGTAGACAAGAAAGTCACTAAACCAACATCCTAACAAACAATGAAATAATGCAGCGAGATGCATCAGAGTTGGCAACAAATTTATTACATAAACGACAGTTCCATTTCCCGTTCTTCGAGAACGAAACTGTTGCAAAAGATCATTCTCAAGCAAGAACTACTCCGGCTTTATTTGTGTTTACTTAATACGTTTATTTTGAGTTTACTTTGCGTTCAACTCGTGTTTACTCTCACACCGCTTCTCTAAATAAATCTCGAGTGTCTTAATTGCTTCTCAGTTATCGTCAATAATGACGAATGTGCGTTATTTATTAATATATACTTATTGGCACAACTACTCTAATTACGAAACTGAACCACAAAATAAACAAGATTTCAGCGAGAGTAAATTTGAACTTTAAAAAAAACAAAAAAAAAAACCCTCCTGTTTATTACTTTCAAAATTGGTTTTCAAATAGATTTGCGGCTGTGGTTCGCATTAATATGATCCACCATGCGTAAAAACTATTATTTTAATTTATTTCATAAATTTTAACATTTAATTTCCGTAATTTTTTTTAATTCAAATAATTTAATTTCGAGACCCGTCGCTCTACGGACACTTCATCAATTTCTCCGTCTGTCCGTACTTATATACGCCTATACAATAACCAAAATATGAGACTCCAATGACTACGATATAAACTAACAATTTACCAGCAATCTATCTCTCTCTGACAGCCGTAATCCTGATGTCATACGCAGAAAATAAAATACAAATTCTCCCCTCCAATCAACGCCTCCCGACTCCCTTCCAAAAAAAATAAAATAAAATAATTTAACAGCATATCTCCACCTCAATTTATCGAATTCATACCTCATATATATATATATATATATATATATATATATATATATATATAAACCAACTAATGAAAAATAAATCAGAACAATGGGAACGTCTTATACCATGTCTAAAAATAAGTTACAGCAACGACATTCAGTGTGTGTGTGTGTATATATATATATAATTATATTTCCTTGCATGCTACAGCAACGAACAAAAAAAAAGTCCAATTCACTCCTTGGTACTCAATTAAACGGACATTTTAAGCTCTTATCGTGATTCGAATCATCTTTTTCGAGACGCGATTGAGGTACTCGATTTCCGAACCGCCAATTAGAAAACCACTTACGAGTCACGTCTCCCGATTTAATATGCCCAGGGTAAAAGCAGTCTCCCTCCTCTGTCGTAAATTAACACGTCAGATAATAGCAAAAGCTTCGTAGGACGATTAATTTTTTATACTTGTATCGCCTAACAATAATTCCTCCTGAAGAGTGGCCATATTTTTTCTTCGCCGTCGTCATGGAAATGGGTTTATGATGTAAATCAAACGACGATTGTACAAATAGAGCATTTCGTACCATACTGATATATATATATATTTTTTTTTCCTTAACTGACGATGGATTGATTGTAAGTTGGAATCTTGAGGAGAAGTAAATTCACACACGGAAATACAGACAAGGTGTACAAGGTATAAAAAGGTGGCGCAAAATGTGCAGACGTATATAGAGACATCGGAGTATACGAGTACAAGCGAAAAATATATTTTACATCAGTCAGAAAATTATCGTGCCCACGATAATTTTCTTGCTAATTTGGACTTCGTCGAGTTTCCGTAGTGCTCACCATCTACGTATCTTCTAAACGGAACTAGGGCATGGTTAGGAGTAATCAGTTAATTATTGGTTCGAATTTAATCATTACTTAATTAATCAAAAAATATTTTTAGAAAATTATAAAAAATTATTAATTTTCATCAAGATTTCATCATCATTTTAACAAATTTTGTAATGTGGCATTTGAATTTGGCACCTTTTTGCGTGTATAAACTGGCTAATCTACTCATGCCTGCCTGGTTTCTTGAACTAAAGCGAACTAAATGGGTGACCAAAATATGTTTTCTTCGGTCTTATCTCGTGTAACAGGAACAATAAAGGTTACCCTTTTTCACAAGTACTTAATTTTTAATCATTGGATTCATTTATTAATTAGAAAATTTCATCATTCATCACTTTTTCACAAAAATGATTAATTAACGTTCTACACGGAACTCCGTCTACGTTTATCTACTCGTGTGTGAATTGCTTTGTACGTAAAGAATGGCAATCTGAAACTGTGGAACTCGTACCAGACATGGGGTTGAGGCCTGGCCTCGGACCTCAAAAGTGGCTTTGACCTCGGCCTCGAAGCCAGCTGAAAAATGGAAAGGCCTCGTGACTTTCGTTAGGCCTTAGGGAATCCTGATTTGTTTAATTTTCAACTCCCAGGTAGCGTTGGAGTGGAGATTATTCAGGTGGGCGTCCTCGGGGTGGATATTCTTCAGGTGAGGAACATGACCTGACAGGTGACCGTATGTGGCGGCATACTTTAATTGACAGGTGACAGACAGGTCACTAGTCAGGCGGCAGTCTTAATATATACTATTCAGTTAGGTGACAGGTCACTGTGACGTTAGGTACATAAATATTATATATGTGGCAGTATATAAATATTATTCAGTCAGTCAGCAGTAGACCAATTGACTTAATGTAGCAAAACTAGTGTGGGAAAGCAATCTATCAGTTGGTCATCAATTGAACTGAGCTCATATAATGGTGTTTGTGTTATTTATGTGTATATAAACTATTGTACTGTATTTCTATAACAAAAAATAGGCCAAACTCGAGAAGAATACCACCTGGTATAGTGATAACTAGGTACTAGCGTCGATAATTTAGTTTTTCGCCCGTCGTAAATTCTAACATATAAACTTCTAAATAATATGATTTGAAATGAATATATAATACCGGATGCAAACAATAATTTTGCTAATATCAGCATTATAACTGAGATGTAAATTGTTATATTGTTTGCAAATAATTTTTTCGGTCTTTTTCATTTACTTTAATACTAAAGTATTATACATATAACTTTAAAAATGTCTGATAGTGGATAATATCAGGTGCAAATATACTCTTGAATCAGATTACATATATAACATGTTGAAATATCAGGTGCAAATATATTCTTAATATTATCATTATTATATTATTATCGTATATATAATTATATAGTAATGGCATGATATAAACTTCATACCTATTGGCCTACCATACATCAGAAAAATCTTTCACATACAGTACAAGCTATAATTACATTAATGATCTTTGGTAGACTTTAAGACCACAATTTCTTATTGTCAAGATACATAAAAATGCAAAACTTAAAAAAAATAAGGCATCTCCAAATGTAGCTCTGTTTGCAATGCTCGCTAGAGTCGCTAATAATTGTAGCCATTCAGAAATTATACGATTAACACTCAGTGAGTTAGTACAATCTTGATATATTTCGCTAAATCTTCACATCATAACTTTCCATATTATCATAAATACTTCGAAATATTGCGGGTATATTAAAATGAGAAATAAGAATTGTATGAAATGAGAAATAAAAAGTTATTGGGCTAATGTATGGTGCCCAGGAAATCTTGTTCTGGCAACTGTGTCTGACTGTGTGATTCGGCAAGTGTAAACACACAGCGTGTTGGTGTTGTGGTGTGGCCACGTGTAATAGATGAACGTGCTTAATGCTCAATTCCCTTTTATTAGGTAAGTGAAGTGAGCTATGTCTTTGTTTATTAATTTTGAGTAGAATCTTGCTTTTCCTTAAGGATATCAAAGAAGAAATACAGGCTACTGTGTGAGGCGACGGTTGGTTACCTTTGGAAGAGCTTTAGGGCTAGGCTAGGCTATACTGTTGAGCCTTCCCAAAGCATGGAGGAACTTATTCGTAAAAGATTTCAAAGTGAGTATCTGCACCCAGAGGTGCAAATACCGCATTCGTTATTTGCACCCGAATATCACACCTCTGGGTGCAAATACCTTGAGCCTAACAAACTTAAGGCCTCGTGAGGCCTCCCCTGAAAAGGCATCGGCTTCGAGGCCTTTGAAAAATGCATGCCCTCGGCCTCGAGGCCATGCCTCGTCCCCATGCCTGACTCGTACAGAAGAAAGAATTCTACGTAAAAAATTTGGACGAAAAAAAAAAAAAAGTGACTCCACTGTCTCCACAGTCTTGCGTTTGAACAACTCCATTCCACTATATCTCTGTCTATCTATATATCTATCTATCTATATGTATTTTTTTTTCTCTCCACAGAACCATTCTTCTTCACTACGGATATAACTAAGAACTGAAAGAAAGTATAATCCCCAATTCAGAATTCCGCTGTTGACCACCTTCAGGCAGTGACAAGAAGTGTCAGCAGTATGGGTTGAACTCCCATTTCAATATCATATTGAAAACCTCATAAGAACGGCAAAGTCACTTCGTGCCATACAGTTTTTATCACATTACCAAATAATTATAATAATAATAATAATAAATAATAATAATAATAAATAATAATAATGTCGATCGTTAAACCCCATATTTAAAACTGACTACCGTAAGTCAACTAGTAATAAAACCTCCTTGTAATGATTTATCATTTGTGCAATGTAAAATTAACTCTATATAAATCACTCCTCGCGCCTACACTTATTACATCGGTAATTCAGTTCTAGGAACAAAGGATTATATACACACACACAATTATATATATATATATATATATATATATATATATATATATATACATATATACATATATATATAATATATATATATATATATATATATATATATATAATATATACTTAAATCAGTATTCAGGGCAGAGACTGTTTCCAGATAAAAAGTTTTAGATAGCAAGAAAAGGTTTTATCGTTCCATAAAGCAACTGAAGGTACGAGTAGTTCGCAGCCTCATCGTCAAGAACTGAGACGGGGAGTCAAAGTAATATTAGCGACAGTTCCGTACGTAACGCATCATAACTCATAGGCTTGTATCAAAGACCAGGGTGCATGATTCAGCAGAAGCAAGATGCACCCTGAGTTTGCGTTACTCCTAAGACTACTACTACTACTACTACCCGAGGGGTCTGTCGAGGTCACGTCGCAACACCACTTCACGTATCATCGAAGCGAGTCCGGGTAGTAGTTGGATGGGAGAACGTCCCGCGGGTTCAGCTGATATATTGACCCGTGGTTCCGATCCCACATAAAGCTACGGGTCCTCTCCGTAAGTCACACGACCTTCCTAGATGTTCCGAAAGAAGTTAAACCTCAAAACCTCATCACCACCTCGCTCTACACAAACTGGACCAAACACGCTTATTACGTACAATTGCACCCTATCTATTTTAATACACGACCCTCTTTGTTTACAAGTTTAAAACTTAAATTACTTTTTGATACTTTCGTTATAAATAAACGAAAAACTTGTCAAAAAATAATATATAAAACACTCGCACAATAAATACATTCAGTAACGAAAATAATTTGAAAATTTTTTTTTAAGTTAAAAAAAAATTAACGCAACAAATAACTAAAAAATAACTAAAATTTTTTTTTAAATAACTTCGTTAAATGGGCAATAAACTATAATTAAAATTTAAACAACATTACATATATATATTGCGTATATTATTATACATTAGAAAACGAATTGATGACATATTCTGAAAAATATTAATTAAATTTCATCTTTTTTATTTTTTCACAGGAATTAATTATTTATCCTCTAAATTTTATATGAACGAATAAAGGACTACAAACAGAATATATATATATATATATATATATATATATATATATATATATATATATATATATATATACAGGGTGGCCCAAAAGGTACCTACCAAGTTTAAGCCTTCATTTCACCAAAACTATTAAGAGTACAGCGATAGTTCATACACCATTCAAATCAGCATCTGAAGCCATTTATATGACAATGTGTTCGATATGCTGTCCCTCCACTTCGACGATTTTTCGTAACCTCATCCCAAAATTCGATACTACGCTGTGGAGAACTTGTCGGAATGTCGACGATTTGACGTTCAATCGATGATTTCAGCTCCTCTAAAGTCTTTGGGTTGCTCTGGTAAACTCTATCTTTGAGGTATCCCCACAAAAAGAAGTCACACGAGTTGAGATCAGGCGAATAGGCAGGCCAATCAATGCCGCTTCCATAGTGCTTCCGATAGTCCAAACCAATGACATTTTCTCCAAACTAATGTTAAACAAATGGCGTGAGTAGTAAGTATAGTGTGTCAGCAAATTTTCATCAAATTCTATTCATTCGTTTCGGAGAAAATGTAAATTAATGTTAGTAGGTACCTTTTGGGCCACGCTATATATATATATATATATTGATGGATCGAATAACCGCAACCGCAACCGCACTACAACCGCACAAAAATTCACAACCGCAACCGTAACCGCCGTTCCATAAGTGCGGTTGCGGTTGTAAAAGCTTAGTTAATTTTAATTTTAGGTTAATTAGAAATATTTCTTTTTTTAAAAAGAAAATGATGGGTCTCCTTATGCGTGGAGCGGGAACGTTGTACGATGAGAGGCGTTGCCGCTTGAAAGGTGAAAATGCAGCAAAAATATTATTCTTGAAATTCACACTGCATGTCATTAAGTTTGACATCAGTTTTTCAAATGAATAATAATCCATAACTTTCCAATGGGTGGAGGCTGGGGAAAGTGGTAGGTGGGATGAACAGTGCGATGGGTCCTCGTCCCTCATCCTGGTAACACACTTAGTGCAAAATATGGTTTTAATTAATTTGACCTATTCTTTCATAATAGCTATATAAGTTTAGAATATACTTCATTTAAATAGTATTTATTTAGTAAATACCTTATGTTGAACACAAGTTTTGCAACACACAAATAGCGGTAGCGGTGTATTGCAAAACTTGTGTTCAACATAAGGTATTTACTAAATAAATACTATTTATATATTATGTACCAAGTGTGGCTAAATCGCACCTATAGCGGCTAAATCCAGTTAATAATTACGCATTTTTCCTAGTATATGATAACCGCAACCGCGGTTGGAAAAAATTCGAAAACCACAACCGCGGTTGTGAAAAACCGACCACTCGATCCATCACTAATATATATATATATATATATATATATTATATATATATATATATATATATATATATGATCAAAAGTATTCGGACACCCCGGAAAATCCGCATTTCTGCAAATATCACCTTCGCCGAAAGGTATGCTGGGAAAAAGCGTGGCGAAACTATAATGCTGAGGTGTTCTGTTAAGTTATCAGTAACTGTTGTGAAGCCATGCCGCGCGGACGTGAACTCTCCGAGTTCCAACGTGGACTCGTCATCGGATGTTATTTAAGTAACGTTTCAATACGAAACATTGCAGCCAAACAGGATATACCAAAGTCGACTGTAGCGGATGTTATCATGAGATGGAAGCACGACGGTGAAACTAACGCGAAAAAACGTTCCGGACGACCACGCAAACTGACGGAACGTGATAGAAGAAGTCTGGTACGACATGTCAAGAAGTCCCGCACGTCCTCTGCCGCTTCCATCGCTGAGGACGTAGGAAGAGCATCCGGTACCTCCGTTAGTACTGTAACTATCCGCAGAGAGATGCACAGACTCGGTTATTATGGTAGAGCAGCTGTACACAAGCCACTCATTACAAAAGTTAATGCCACGCGTCGTTTGGCCTGGTGTGTCTCCCGTCGTTCCTGGACCGTGGAGGACTGGAAAACTGTTCTTTGGAGCGACGAGTCGCGGTATTCACTCTTCCAGTCTGATGGGCGTGTTTGGGTGTGGCGACAGCCCTGAGAACGGCTTCTTCCTGACTGTGTACGTCCAACGGTGAAGTTCGGTGGAGGGTCGATCATGGTATGGGGTTGTTTTTCCTGGCTAGGGCTCGGCCCGTTGGTTGTTATACCCACTACCATGAACGTTGACGTTTATCTCGACGTTCTGGACAATTCGGCCCTCCCTACACTGTGGCAATACTACGGAGATGGCCATTGTTTGTTTCAACAGGATCGAGCTCCCTGCCATACTGCAAGGCGTGTGCAGGACTGGTTTCGTGAAAATAAGGTGGATTTGTTAGACTGGCCTGCTCAGAGCCCCGATCTCAACCCAATCGAGCACATGTGGGACGAACTGGAGCGACGGATACGAAACCGCACACCACGCCCGGCTTCACTTGCATCTCTTGCATCAGCTCTGCAAGAGGAATGGCGAGCCATTCCTGCACAGACTTACCGAAAACTGGTGGAAAGTATGCCTCGACGTGTTGACGCTGTAATAAAAGCAAAGGGTGGACCTACTGGTTACTAAATGCCATAATAAAACCATTTTTCCCAAAACCATGCGGTGTCCGAATACTTTTGATCATATAGTGTATATATATATATATATATATATATATATATATTATATATATATTACAGGGTGTACATAAAGTCAGGATCTATTTTTGTGAAGCACTTGGAAATTATATGGAATTCAATCAGAAAATGATAAAGTGGTAACATTTATTAAATAATTAAGAGTAGGATTCGACGTGACGCCCATCAGTATCCCTGCACACTGGTAGGGTGGAGCGAAAAATACTTTTTTTCTAGTATGAAGTTCTAATAGTGATTAAAAGTTGCATTTAGTGGACGAAATATGCCTGCTAAAATATGAGTTCATTTGTTTAAAATTTGCAGCTGCCACCAGGGAGCTAAAGTTAACACAATTTTGTGTAAAAAGGAAAAAAATGCTTCTATTTTAGGTTTGTCAAACTATTATAAAATTTTATCTTAGAATTATCTAATAGTTTGAATAAGATTTCTTAAATGATAGGAATTCGTTTTGTAAAAATGCCTTTTCATATGCTTAATATCTTCAGCTGCCACAAGAGAGCTGAAGTTAACACAATTTAGAGTAACTGAGTCATGTTGAGACTACACTGAATGTTGTGGGGAGGGTTTGGGGAGGGTTGTGGGGGAGGGTTTTGGTGTGAAGGAATTTCTTTCTGTGAGTCATTAGAACAGTGTGTTAACACTTGTCTCTTAGGTAGTAGGCCTAGTCGCTCAGTTGATCGGAGAGTTTTTTAATATGATCGGAATATTATAAAACTTTATTTTAAAGTGATTTATATAGAGATAATATTGATTTTATTATAAAATGCTTGTTATAATGTATTATATAATTTTAGTTATTATTATATATATAATATTTATATAATATATTATATATACTTATAAAATATATTATATATATAAATATAATGTTTTGATGTTACAGGATATTTTGTGATTGTGAATTTTTCTTAAAAATATTATGGCATCAAATACTAAATATAAACATTTCACTAGAGAACATATGAAGTGTGCCATATTTGAAGTACCTTGTGAGATGAGTGATATGCAACTAGGAACTTATAACTGCATTCTGAAAGATTACCTGTTCACAGAACATTTAGTGAAGGAGCAGATGAATAACAAGGAGCAGATGAATAACAAGGAGCAGATGAATAACAAGGAGCCTTCATTTTCTGAAATAGCAGAGGCAGTTTCCAAAAAGGTAGAAAATATTTGGAAGAAGGCCTCTTTGCCAAAAGTTTCACATACACGCGTTTTACAGATGATGCGAGTGTACCATGATAAATACAGGTCCTTATTAAAGCCATACAAGTCACGCAAGGATCAGCCTAAGTACAAAAATCAGCTTGAAGAATTTGAAAACTCTTCAAAATGCACTTTGTTTGACATCTGCACCTGCAAATGTAAGGAGTTTAGGAGATGCTCATGTGAAAAGAGTAAAAAAGTCCCTCCAAAAGAGCAGGATTTTTTAAATGACCAACGAACACGCAGAATAATGGTGATAGGAAGCATTGACATAGCACACATAAGACGATTACATGCAAGAGAACATCGAAAGGAAATGGAAAAAGCACGTCTGGAATCCTCACAAACAACTAGTGCTGCTATAACCAATACGTCCAACTTACAAATCGAAACAGAGACAAGTGAACTTCAACAACTAGAAGAGATATCTGAAGATAATGAGGAAGATACAACCTCGACTCAATATGTAATATCAGAACAACAGATGCGTGAGCCACTGCCTTCATTAGCAATTACTTGTGATAGATTTAAAATGTCGGACAGAGCTGGGGCTGCTATTGCTTCTGCAGTATTGGCAGATCTTAAAATTGTTACTTCCGAAGACAAAGGGAATATTATAGACAGAAGTAAGCTAAGACGTGAAAGACAAAAACAGAGAAAGGAACTACAAAAGATAGGAGAGCCAAAAACCATGCGGGGATTATACTTTGATGGCAGAAAGGATAAAACAATGATTCAAGTCCAGGAGAGTGATGGCTCTAACCATCAAAGAACCAAACGCGAAGAGCATATCAGCATAATATCTGAACCACACTCTCTGTACTTTGCACATGTAACACCTTCCAGTGGCAAAGCTAAATACATTTGCACAGCGCTAGTGAATTGCTTGAAAGAAAGGAATGTTGATATAGGGAACATCGTTGCAGTTGGCTGTGATTCGACAGTGGTTAACACTGGTAGTATTGGAGGCACAATAAGATTACTGGAAGAAGCCTTTAATAAGCCATTGCAGTGGCTGATATGCCTTTTACACCTTAATGAACTTCCATTGCGCCATCTGTTTCATCACTTGGATGGTACCACTACTGGACCAAGAGCATTTTCAGGAGAAATTGGCCGAGCACTTTCAGACTGTGAAAAGCTTCCCATAGTTAACTTCAAACCCATTGAAATTCAAGAGGACATGTGTGAAGTTGATGTAGATGACATAAGTACTGACCAGAAATACCTTCTTGAAATTCACAATGCTATATCAAGTGGAACATTCTCAAAGAGTCTTAGTCATAAGAGTCCAGGCAATATATCACATTCAAGGTGGCTCACCACAGCAAACAGGACTCTGCGGTTATATGCAAGCACAGAGAATCCTTCAGGCAATTTACAAGAATTAGCTACTTTCATTGTTAGGGTATACGAACCAATGTGGTTTCAGATAAAGCGTAAACCATTATGCCAATATGGTGCTAAACATATGTGGCATATGATTGCAAGAAGCCGGTATCTCCGTGAAGAGCTTAGGAGAGTACATGACTCAGTCATTCAGCGAAATGCATATTACGCAAATCAAGAAAACATTCTCATTGCAATGATAGGTGATGAAAGGGAGCATGTGCGTCAGTTGGGATTTAGGCGTATCATAAAAGCAAGGGCATGCATTCAAGAAACAGATGTTATCAGGTATTTTAAGGTGCCAGAAATAAATTTTTATGCCAAAGACTATACAGATCTCATTATGTGGCAAAATTTTCAGATAGCAGAACCACCGATAACCAAAGGAGTTTCTCTTGATGATATTGAATCATGCATCAAACATGGTACTACTCTTCATTCAGAATTATTTCAGTTTCCATGTCATACACAAGCCGTAGAGAGATGCGTCAAGCTCGTTACAGACGCTGCTGGATCAGTCTGCGGACCTACAAACAGAGACGGTTGGATTCGTGCTACATTAGAATCAAGGAAAAAACAGCCAAAATTGGACACAAAAGCAAATTACTAAATAGTCTTCAGCAAGAACCCTTTCTAGAGGGAGGTTGGTTGGGGAAAGGGTGGTAACTCCGCTAAGGCAAATAACGTTTTTTAACTGTCTCAAGCCAGTATAAAGGAGGAGACACATCCTAATTTATTACTGTTCCCTTTTTCAAGTAAATACAGAATCATACTCAATTGTCATTTTTAAGTTAACTTCAGCCCTCTTGTGGCAGCTGAAGATATTAAGCATATGAAAAGGCATTTTTACAAAACGAATTCTTATCATTTAAGAATCTTAATCAAACTATTAGATAATTTTAAGTTAAAATTTTATAATAGTTTGATAAACCTAAAATAGAAGCATTTTTTCCTTTTTACCCAAAATTGTGTTAACTTTAGCCCCCTGGTGGCAGCTGAAAATATTAAACAAATGAACTCATATTTTGGCAGGTATATATCGTCCACTAAATGCAACTTTTAATCACTATTAGAACTTCATACTAGAAAAAAAGTATTTTTCGCTCCACCCTACAGTGCACAGCTCAAATCGTTCCGCAACATTTCTAAACACATTATGGAGCATTTGTGGGGTTATGTTATCTGCAGCAGTTCGTATACGTAAGTTTTCAAGACTCGTAATCTTCGTCTGATAGACGTGCGATTTGATAAAGCCCCATGCAAAGAAGTCTAAAGGGGTTAAATCTGGTGATCTCGCTGGCCAAGGTCTGTTGCTTCCGCGTCCGATCCAGCGATTTGGAAAACGTCCATTTAGATAATCCTGAACAATTTTGGCATAGTGACAAGGAGCACCATCATGTTGATAGACGACGGGGATAGGATTGTTAGTACCGTCGTCTATCAACTTGATGGTGCTCCTTGTCACTATGCCAAAATTGTTCAGGATTATCTAAATGGACGTTTTCCAAATCGCTGGATCGGACGCGGAAGCAACAGACCTTGGCCAGCGAGATGACCAGATTTAACCCCTTTAGATTTCTTTGCATGGGGCTTTATCGAGTCGCACGTCTATCAGACGAAGATTACGAGTCTTGAAAACTTACGTACACGTATACGAACTGCTGCAGATAACATAACCCCGCAAATGCTCCAGAATGTGTTTAGAAATGCTGCGGAACGATTTGAGCTGTGCAGGGATACTGATGGGCGTCACGTCGAATCCTACTCTTAATTATTTAATAAATGTTACCACTATCATTTTATGATTGAATTCCATATAATTTCCAAGTGCTTCACAAAAATAGATCCTGACTTTATGTACACCCTGTATATATATTACTGGTAAAAAGTTTGCAAACACGTGTACAATTTATGTAATATTTCTCCTTATTAACCAATAGAGTTATTTTAGTAGATTAATGTCTGTTCCTATAAATTGACTGTTCTGAATGTACAAAATTTAGTAATTTAGATTATTTAACCCAATCATATTTCGTTATTTTGTTATATTAATTGGGTATTTTTATTTTCTATTTCAGAACTAAAACCTGATTAATATAACAAAATATGATTGGGTTAAATAATCTAAATTACTAAATTTTGTACATTTACAACAATAGTCTATTTATAGGAACAGACATTAGTCTACTAAAATAACTCTATTGATTAATAAAATAAGGAGAAATTACATAAATTGTACACGTGTTTCCAAACTTTTTCTTTTTACCAGTAATATATATATATATATATTATATATATATGATGAATAAAAACACGAATTAAAGGACACAGAATGGTGCTCAAGCGCTTTCATCCAATGACATCCTCAGGAACAATGAAGTACATAAAGAGTTACAGCCTCTATATACGTTACAAAAAAAAAAATATATATATATACAACAACGAAGAAATAAAAATAAAAATTAAACATTAAAGGATTGTGGGAGGAGCATACAAATTTGTAAGGAAAAACTACCGATTTTTAGCACTTTTGCTCGAATCCAACACAAGATCAAATGAATTGTTTCCAACCAATGTTATAGTTAATTAAAAAAAATAATAAATTGAAAAATAAAAATAAAAATAAAACTTATAAGAGGAGCATACAAATTTATACTGGAAATCTGCCCAGGTTTTAGCACTCTGCCCTTCTTGTCTAAGTTCGATATATATAAAAAAATAAATTGAAAAATAAAAGTTAATAGAGTAGCATACAAGTTTACCAAAGGTTTAGCGTTCTACTCTTCTTATCTAAATCCGTTCTGAAGGAATTCAAAACAACAGGATCGAGTTGAAAAAGACCTTTGCTTATGTTGAAATTATTTGTAAGTTGGATAATGGCAGACTCAAGAATATTTCTATTAACAATGTTGCTAGAGTGAAACAAAACTGTAGCATTATTCCAATCAATACAGTGGGATAACTCTGACAAATGGACAAAAAGGGCACTGGACCCTGCCACATACAGCAAACTTAGGAAGAAACCGCAGGATGACGTTATCAAATCATTTAATTGTGGCGTGAAACGCATTCTCAAAGATCATAAGGACTTAATTCCGCTTTTCACGTCCACTTCACCTTCTCTGCCCTACCTTTACGGTCTTATTAAAACCCACAAACCTGGCAACCCTATGCGCCCTATTATTAGCTCGGTGGGCTCTATTACTTATAAACTCTCCAAATGGCTTGTCAAAGTCTTGTCCCCATTCTCGGAACTATCTGTGATTCACATGTAAAAAATTCCATGGATCTTAATGAAAAATTGAATAATGCACGTACTGAATCCAACGATAGATTGATCAGTTTTGACGTTCGTTCATCGTTTACAAAAGTGCCGATTGACGATATGCTTGACTTTCTCCCCCGAGAATTACATAAGTATGACCTGCCACTACCTGCACACATTGTTTTGGAACTTATTAAGCTTTGCATCAAAGACTGTAAATTCACTTTCAATAACGAGTATTACCAACAAGTTTTTGGGATGGCCATGGGCAACCCCTTGTCGCCCCTCCTCTCCAATATTTATATGGAGTTTTTCGAAATTACTTACATTCCGAGAATCCTGGGGGTTGGCATCCCCTGGTTGCGGTACGTCGACGATATTTTGTGTATCTGGCCCATGAATCGTGACCTGGATGACTTCCTCCTTCAGTTAAATGATCAAGTCCCCTCCATTAAGTTTACTTTAGAAGTGGAACAAGACAACTCAATCCCGTTTTTGGATGTGCGTGTACATAGGGAAAGCCCAGGTTTTAAGTTTAGTATCTATCGGAAAAAGACAAACAATTTGTCCTACGTACACTTTTACTCGGGACATGACACCCCCACTAAGGCGGCCATTTTTTCTTCAATGTTTCTCCGCGCCCTTAGGACCGCCAGTCCGGAATACATCGATGCCGAATTGGAAAAAAAAAAAATCAACAGTATTGGAAGTGATCTGTGTTATCCATCTGCGTTTATGGAATCTTGTCTCAACAAGACAAAACGAACTTTCTATCGTGTGAATAATAACACTCGTACTTTGTCAAAGAATATTTTAGTACTTCCATTTTTCCCGGGCTTTTTAGGCATTGCTAATGTACTTAAACTTTTGGATATTAATGTAGTATTTTCATATAGCAATATTGTGAAAAATATAATAGTAAAAAATAGCCCTACCAATAATTCAGGCATTATCTATAAAATTGGTTGTAAACAATGTGATTCCTTTTACATAGGTCAGACGGGAAAGGATTTGCACACACGTATAAAACAGCATCAATATTCCGTTAGAACAGGACAGTCGTCCAGTGCCCTTTTTATCCATTTGTCAGAGTTATCCCACTGTATTGATTGGAATAATGCTTCAGTTTTGTTTCACTCTAGCAACATTGTTAATAGAAATATTCTTGAGTCTGCCATTATCCAACTTACAAATAATTTCAACATAAGCAAAGGTCTTCTTCAACTCGATCCTGTTGTTTTGAATTCCTTCAGAACGGATTTAGATAAGAAGGGTAGAACGCTAAACCTTTGGTAAACTTGTATGCTACTCTAATAACTTTTATTTTTCAATTTATTTTTTTTATATATATCGAACTTAGACAAGAAGGGCAGAGTGCTAAAACCTGGGCAGATTTCCAGTATAAATTTGTATGCTCCTCTTATAAGTTTTATTTTTATTTTTAAATTTATTATTTTTTTTAATTAACTATAACATTGGTTGGAAACAATTCATTTGATCTTGTGTTGGATTCGAGCAAAAGTGCTAAAAATCGGTAGTTTTTCCTTACAAATTTGTATGCTCCTCCCACAATCCTTTAATGTTTAATTTTTATTTCTTCGTTGTTGTATATATATTTTTTTTTTTTGTAACGTATATATAGGCTGTAACTCTTTATGTACTTCAGTGTTCCTGAGGATGTCATTAGACGAAAGCGCTTGAGCACCATTCTGTGTTTCCTTTCCTTCGTGGTTTTATTCATCATAAATATTTTTCACGTGTTACTTTCGTGAAATAATTTTCATATATATATATATATACACACACACACACAGTGCGTTCGAAAAGTCTCTCCGCAGTGAACACAACATTTTAAAAAAAAGTGTTTGACAACAAGTGTAGATGAGTTGCTCTGTGCCTGCAAAATGGTGGAAAACACTTTCAACACATGCTGTATAATCAAAACATTATGTAATAAAATCACTAAATCATGGTTGAATGAAAACATTGTAGTTTTTCAATTTCCTATGCGTTTAACATAGCACTGCGGAGACACTTTTCGAACGCACTGTATAATAAATAAATAAATAAATAAATAAATAAATAAATAAATAAATAAATATATATATAGGGTGTCCATAAATGATTACCTTGATTAAAGCATGCTATAACTTTTAAATAAACACTCGTATTCAAACACAGTTTTAATCATAAATAGATAAACATACAAAGTTTTGATACATAGTTAATGAACTTAATAAGCTTCCACATGTGCACCCCTAGTGGCACGTAAAATGTCTAAACGGTATTCACACTCACGCCACACATTTTCCAACATTTGTGGGTTAACTGTTGCAATTGCATCCGTAATGAGTTCTCGCAATGTCCTGATATCTGGAACAACTGTTGCATAAACCAAATCTTTAACATGACCCCAGAGAAAGAAATCCAGCGGGGTAATGTCTGGTGATCTTGGAGACCATGGGATTGGCCCGTCCCTGCCAATCCATCGATTTGGAAATGTTGCGTCGAGAGTTTCACGAACAACATGCCTCCAATGAGGGGGTGCCCCATCTTGTTGGAAGATGACAGTTGGCTGCCTGTCCTGCAGCTGGGGGATGACTTAATTGGTGAGCATATCCAGGTACACAGTTGCGGAAACAGACATTTTACGACCTTTTTTCGTGCCACTAGGGGTGCACATGTGGAAGCTTATTAAGTTCATTAACTATGTATCAAAACTTTGTATGTTTATCTACTAATGATTAAAACTGTGTTTGAAAACGAGTGTTTATTTAAAAGTTATAGCATGCTTTAATCAGGGTAATCATTTATGGACACCCTGTATATACACCTCGGTGGTGTAGTGGTTAGCGTCGCTGACTACGAATCCATCGGCCCCGGGTTCGAGACCCGACGGCAGCCGGCGCGCAGCAAAACCCAGCTGTTCATCCTTCTACACAATAAAGAAAGTGGTTGGTAGATAAATGGGTACCCTAGGTGGTCTAGTGGTTAAGACGCTGGGCTGCTGATGGGGCGTGGTTCGGATTCCACGTCAAACTGTAGGTCTAATGTGGAGTGAAAAGCTTGAACTTCGTCAGAATGAAGAATTCGGGCGGAAGCTAACCAAAGGTGTGTGTGTGTGTGATATATATATATATATATATATATATTATATATATATATATAATATATATATATATATATATATATATAATGGCGCAAAAGTCAGGAACCATAGGGACATTTTAATAACACCGGTCTGCATGAAAATCGATTTCTTTATTTTGAGTTGTGATTTTGAGGCAGTTCGCTGCGCTGAATTAAAAACTATCAGTTTTTTTCCTATCACCCACAGTTTTAAAGTTATTAGCAAAATAATTTTGGGGCGTTTTGTAATTTTTTACCTTTTTTATCTTTAATTAATTTCGTTTTTTCATATTTTTCAGATAGATAATTCTAACATTACGTCTTTAAAATTTTAATAATGGCTTCTAGAGGATGTACCCATAGTCCAGACATATTTTGTTATATTTCTGGTCGGTATGTTGTTGTAAAACAAAGGACAAATGTAACGACCTTCATTAAGAGAGCTTATCATGCTTATTTTGGAATTAAATTAGGAGATCAAGACAAAAGTTGGGCTCCACACAAGGTTTGTCTTACGTGTGTTGCGGCACTAAGGAATTGGAGCAAAGGTAAGAAGAAAAGTTTGCCATTTGGGATCCCTATCGTATGGCGCGAGCCTAGAAACCATACCGACGACTGCTACTTCTGTTCTTGCAATGTTCAAAATTATAATGCAAAGAATAAAGAGAGCCTTCAATACCAAATTCTTCCATCTGCAATAAGGCCGGTACCCCATGGTCCAGAAGTTCCTATTCCCCGCCCACCCGAGAGTCTGGATCAATACAATTCAGATTCTGATTCAGCTCCAAATCCAGACAATGATGATTTATGAACAGCCAACAGCTGACCGAGATCCTAAACCATTAACCCAAGCCGAACTAAATGACTTAGTCAGGGATTTGAATCTGCCTAAGGACTCTGCAGAACTTTTGGGGTCTAGATTGCAGGAGAACAATTTATTGGCATCCGACACATACTTCGCTTGGTACAAGTAAAGAAGGTAAATATATTTTGTTTCTTTCAGTTATTTTTTATTCTTTCATAAACAAGCAATATGCTTGTCCAAGAGCTAGGAGCTATTTAATTCTGCTTTAATTAGGTTTTACTCTATCACCTAAAGATTTCGTGCTATAAGGGGTGTTGTAATACCTCATCTGTCCCCAAATGTTAACCACCCATTGATGGGAGGGGGGAGAGTATTTTGCTGGGAACGGGACTGGTTGTTATATATATTTACCCTACATTATTATGTAAGCGTTACTGTAGTCTATAACAAAATTTATGGTTTAGCATGTGTAATCCAATGTTGGTCTCGATAAGATGGTTCACATTTGGGGCTAAATGGGGGATTTATGACACACCCTGTAGCAAAGCTGGGCACTTGCGGTTTTTTTTGCGGTACTGCGGTACTACCGCACTACCAAACTGGTACCGCATAACGCAGTACCGCAAAGGATAGCTGAAAGTACAGCAGTACCGCTACGGCATTTTTTGCGGTACTGCGTTATGCGGTACCGGTTTGGTAGTGCGGTAGTACCGCAGTACCGCAAAAAAACCCGCAAGTGCCCAGCTTTGCCCTGTAGTAAGAAAACCATACGTGATAGGGAAAAACTAACTATATGTTTGAGATCAGCGCACTCAAATTATATAGAATCACCAACTAGTTTGTAAAAATCGATCGACAAGTTTTCAAATGTGTACTGGTGTAATTTGCGTTATAATATGCGTTTTGTTCTTTTCAGATTTGTTGTTGAACCTATGACGCAGAAATTGACAATAGATGAACGGGTGGAGATAGTTTTAATGTGTGCAAGGCGTGGTAACACAAACCGATCAGTTGCTACTACTTTTAATGATAAACACCCTGAGAGGCCGGCAGTTGTTCAGGAATCAGTTGGAAAACTGTTCACTCGCTTCAAAGGAACGGGAAGTGTTCATGATCGGCCGCGTAGTGGTCGGCCAAAAAGTTCAACCGATGTAGCAACGTCACTAACGGTACTCAATCATCTCGAAAACAGCCCACGTAAGTCCTTAAGAAAGTTATCCCAGGAAACGGGTGTCTCCAGAAGATCCATTCAACGAATTCTTACAAATCGTTTCCACCCATACAAAGTCCAACTCGTTCAGGAACTGCACGGTGACGACACAGACCGACGTGTAGAGTTCTGCCAGTGGTTTCTACAACATCGACAGCTTCAACGAAGGATCATGTTCAGCAACGAAGCGATATTTCACCTCAGCTGTCGTGTCAATAGGCATAATGCACACTATTGGGCCAATGAGAACCCCCACTGGATGAATGAAGAACATGGGCAATTCGATTCACG